>JAJIZL010070504.1:0-10152 GCA_023969395.1 Amblyomma maculatum
AAAATGGGAAATAATTCGGAAGATCCGCGCAAAGCGAAACGGATCTTTCTTCTTCTACACCTTCTATCAATTCAAAATGACTGGCTCGTGCGGTTTGTTAAATAGCCACTTCGGAGGTTTTTTGACATTCGAATATTCTAGTAAAACTTTTACTGTAGGTTCTCCTCTCCGTCTTGAAGCATTCTAAAAATTTCGGCGCTGTATGATAATCCGTTCGCGCGCAACACGACTTTAAAGGATGCTGTTTTTATGTGCCCCGCCGGGGTGGTGCAGTGGTAAGACGCCCGACTACTGTGCCGGAGTTCCCGGGTTCGAGCCCGACCACGGCGGCTGCGTTTCGATGGAGGCGAAACGAAGAGGCGTCGTGTGCTGTGCGATGTCAGCGCACGTTAAAGATCCCCAGGTGGTCGAAATTACTCCGTAGCCCGCCACTACGGCTCCCCTTTCTCTCTATCCACTTTCATTCCCACCTTCCTCCCTTCCCTTACGGCGCGGTTCGGGTGTCCACAGAGCAAGTGTGACAGTTACTGCGCCTTTCCCTTCCTGTGAACCAATTTATTATTTATTATTATTTTTATGTATTAAGTTGAGAGTATTTCTGCGGGCAACACTGAGTTTCTGACGTCAAAAGATGTATACCGGCGTTGCTGTCCACTTCCCTCGTGATTATGAAATTTTGAGGCGTATATTGAACTCCCTGAAACATTTTATGCAGTGGGTCCTGATTTCCATACTTTATTTTTATCATCCAACGCACGTACGAGTGTTTTTCTAATACTGAGTGTGACGTCACCATTTCGTCAACTGGGACGTCGTTTCTGGCTGTGAAAGCTGTTTCGGTTTTGATTTGCTGTTTTTTCCTTTTTTAAAAATACTTCCAATTGGAATTTCGAAAAGCGGTTTTTTGTGTTGGAGTCAGCACATGCCGAGAAATGTAATTCAATCAAAAACACAAAATGACAGAAAACCACCAGAGTTATCCTTTAAGATTGTTTTATAGCTGGCTTTCCGCCCTACAAGGACACTATAGTGCACTTAAAAGAGTTTGCTTTAATCCGCTGGAAACTGGAATGGCCAGAGATTATAAAAGCGAAAGCTTTATAGCCTCGTACCGGCAATGTTACTGACATGCTAAATTTTACCTTAGGTGCGGCGCGAGTACTCGGCGCCACCCGCTTCTCCTTCGAACATATGGCGCGCGAATATAGTGCCTAGAATATGCTGACAGCTGTGTTGAGCACGCTACCCGACAATGCTAGAGGGTAGCTCCATTCGTGATGCCTGTCCGCTGATATCGATAGAGGGCGCTGCTCGACTATTTTTCGCCTATCCTTGATTAATGTGCATTTAACGTTCCCTGCAGCTTTGCATTCTCTTACACTAACAATATTAACATTAACATTAGCATTAAGATTATCATAATTCATAAAAAATGGGACGCGACTTGAAACACTACCGACCAATCAGCTTACTGTCTGTTAAGTGTAAAGTATTTGCTAAGGTAATCGCTAATAGATGCACGACAACCTTAGACTGCAATAAAGCAAGAGAACAAGCAGTTTTCTGAAAGGGTACTCTACTATCGATCATACCCATACTATAAACCTGGTGATAAAAAAATGCTCGGAATGTAATCAGCCCTTTTACATAGCATTCATTGATTACGAAAAAGCACTTGACTCAGTTGAAACCTCGGCGGTGATGCAGGCATTGGGAAATCAGGGGGCAGACAAGCCGTACGTGAAAGTGCTGGAAGATATATATCTTGGCTGCATAGCAACCATAGTTCTGCATAAAGAAAGAAAAATCCCACAAAAGAAGGTGTTAGGCAAGTAGACACGATCTCCCTACAACTATTCACATCTTGCTTAGAGTTGGTATGAGAGCATTTAGGGATGAGGGTAGATGGAGAATACCTGAGTAATCTGCGATTTGCTGATGACATTGTCTTGCTAAGTAACTCTGTAGGTGAACTGCAAAAAATGATTGATGACCTAGACAGGAGAAGTAAAAAGGTAGCCTTGAAAATCAATATGCAAAATACTAAGGTAATGTTTAACAGCCTCGGGAAAGAACAGTAGTTTATGTTATGTAACGAAGCACTGGAAGTAGTCGGCGAATATGTCTACTTAGGACAGATATTAACCGCAGATCCGACCACGAAAAGGAAATACTAAGGAGAATAAGATTGGAATGGAGCGCATTTGGCAAGCACTCGCAGATTATGACTAGCAGCTAACCGGTATCGCTCAAGATAGAAGTATACAGCAGTTGCATCTTACCTCTACTCAAATATGAGGCTGAATAATGGAGGCTAACAAAAAGGGCTCTACTTAAGTTGAGGACAACGCAGAAGGCTATAGAACAAAAAATGATAGGGGTAACCTTACGAGATAGGAAGCGTGCAGAGTAGGTCAGAAAAATAACTCAACTTACTGATATTCTAGTGGAAATCAAGAAATGGAATAGGCAGGACATATAGAGCGAATAGAGGATAACCGGTGGTCGCTTAGGGTAACATACTGTATTCCAAGGGAAGGAAAGCGTAACAGAATGTTAGGTGGGTGGATGGGGTTAAGAAGTTCGCAGGAGTTAAGTGGATGAGCTAACATAGGACCGGGTTAAATGGATGAATAAGGAAGTGGCCTTCGCCCTGCAGTGGGGTCAGGCTGATGATTATTAGGCTTCTTTCTCGCACTGATCGTTATCGAATGATGCATCAATCAATCAATCCAGAGCATTATCAGAAAGGAACGAAGAAAAGGGCGGTGATGACGCAGAAGATATCTGAAGGACGCCAGGACGAGGTTTATGTCGACGCCGCTGACTGTGATGACAGGTATGCTATTGTCGCGGCAGTGACAGATGACGAGCAAAACTTAATGGATAAGAAGCTCGGTCAGAACGAGCTTAGCTAACACGGCTGGCGAGGTACCCATTGCCCTTGCCTTAACAGGGTCAATGGCAACTACAATTATAAGTGATTCCAAAATGGCAATGCGCAATTTTCTGAAGGGAAGGGTATCTCCACATGCCAAGAAGATACTAAAAATATGTTAGGATGGTAGAAAAATCCGGCTCAAATGGGCACGAGCCCCCTCCCAGGCATCATGGAAATTAGGGCGCTCATAAGCTTGACCGCGGTTTCTCCTTCCGGGTAGGCTCTGACTCTCAGTACACTCTGAGCAGGGACAACTAGTTAATTACAAAACGATTATTGAGCATTATCGGGTAAAGAGGGTAGAATACCCACCGCCAGATAGTACACTAAATAAGATCCAAGAAAGCATCTGGAGGCGCTTACAAACAAATACTTTTCCGAATCCAGCTACCCTTAACCAGTGGTGCTCAGAACAATTATGAGATAGTTGCAAACTTTGAGGATAAAGCAGAACTGGCGTATATCGTATGGACGTTTCCAGAAATAAAAATATAAATGAAGACACATAAAAAAAGATTTTTAGGGGCCATTATTGGTGACCTCAAACCTTGATACTCAGCTGGGTGTAATTCGACTGATCGAACACGCCGCCCGGGTGCAAAGACTCCATGCTTCCGTAAAGGCGGATAGGTTGACGCCTATCCTGTATTTGTTAGAAATTAAAGTTTTTATCACCAACACCCCCCCCCCCCCCCAACACCACCACCACCACCCAACAAATGCATTGCGCAGCAAGTCGTGCACATGCGGGCTTAAGCGCTTCAATTTTCTCGCCCTAGGCAGGAGGCAGACGCGCCGCGGGTTCCCGGAGAGTTGTGCGACTTGAAGTCGCGTCTCAAGAAATCGGTGAGCAAGCGACAAACCCAAACGTGTCCTTGGCGACTCGTTCGGGTCTCCACTTCCATGGCTAATTGCCCCCTTCGACACGAATCGTGTCGTGCGACCTCCGCGAGTCGCCATTGTGAACCAGCCTTTAGTGAGGCTGTTTTGTGTCGTTGCTAATGTCCGCCTGACTGCGCAGGCAATCAAGTTTCAGAAAAATGTCTGTGGAAAGCTGGCAAGAGAAAAATCTAGCAGTTCTATGTCACAGGTGAATGACCAGTGCAAGAAGATGTGCTGCATGCTACTCTGTTTCAAAATGGTTGCAAGTGCAGCAAAATATCCAGCGTGTCTCATTAACTGTGCCAACATCGGTTCTGTGTGACGTGCAAAGGGAAGTGAAAAATCGACATTAATCACTCAGCCGTCAGTTGGGCTGCGCGATTTGCTTTGAAAACACTCGTACCGAGCGCTCGATAAGCGAGGACGCCGCTTAAGAATCCCCCAAGAAAAGGTAAGAGAGAGAGAAAAATAATTTATAATTTCAACAATAAATTCAAAAGGTTGGCGAGGATCCGAGGCGCAGCTCTGTCTCAGCCTATTCCTCCCCCTCAGCCGTCGACCTGGACCTCTTAGATCTGAGCAGCGGCCAGGGCGAGACGGATGACTTCACGTTGCCCTTTTTCATCCTGTTTGAGAAGTAGTGCCTCCCAGGACTCATCTGTTCTGCCAGGTTCTCAAAATCTAGGACACTTCCATACCCTGTGGATCATGTCCTCTATGCCATCGCAGTGTTTGCACCTGGGGCAAAAAATTTTCAGATGCCACTTGCTGTAAAGCTGGGCGTTCCGGAATGCTCCAGTTTGTAGCTTTCGCCACATAACCTCCTCGCTTTTGTTGAGTGGCGTACACTTTTTTGGAAATACTGCCTAATTTGTAATGATTTAGGATATCTTGGTAGGTATTAAGGTCATCATCGAACTGTAGGGGCTGCTCAACGCACGAGGGTAAAATAAATTTTTACTTACTTAATATTGTAAAAGCCGTAGTGAGGATCATTGCAGGAAAGGAACAAATATAGGTGTTACACAAGGCCCTCGACAAAAAGAGTACATTTCGGAAAATACAATTATGCACAGAATTCATGCAAATATGTCTCATTTGATTCAAAATATTGCACGTCAGCCAGCTTCACAACAGCGCTTGATAATTTATTCCGGGATTGAAACATGCCGAAAAAATAGGAAAACATGCACGCGTGATATTGAGACTTAGTTTACCGCTACAGCATACCGCTACGATCTACCAATACCGCGCCAGCGTCACTGCGCATGCGCAGATTACCCCGAGGGCGACAGATGGCGCCGCGTACCTGTCAAATTCCAGCGGACTCCGCACGCAGGGATCAATCCGCGCGTGCTGTGCTAACATCACGCGGCTGCGGTAGGCGGCCGCGGTAAGCGGCAGCGGTAAATCAAGTCTGTAATAGGTCGCATTACTCTGCCGTGAATGTGCCGCAGATGTTTCAGATTTATTTCCATATGTATTTTTAATTTTCCGTACGTAATTGAGTTTTAATGCTTGCTTTTTTCAGCTCTCGTCGAGTGACATAATTCACATTGCTTTGCGATTAGGGAAGAGAGACAGTATATCGGTATAGGGCATATTGTCACGTACACGGTGACTAAGGATACCAATGATAGCAGGGGGTAACCCAGACACAAGAACACAGCAGCACAGACGCAAACGTGCAAGCGACACTTTGTCGTCCTCTTCAACTTCGTCCTCCTTTCACACCTCAGTCATGCGCCACCTGGCAACGCTAGGTGGCATTACCCCCTCCCTCCGAAAAAAAATGAGAAGGGCTGGTAAAAATGGTGTGAAAAGCAAGAGAGTGGTCACAGCGGGTGGCCATACGCTATCGGTGGTAGTACGGCTTCAGTCGCACAATGTGCACAATGTCCGAGCTGTGCTTTCGACGTTTTGGTTGTGTGGCACCGTCTGGGATAACTTCATAACTAAGGTCACTCACACGGCGCAACACATTGTACGGCCTGAAGTAGCGGGAAAGGAGTTTCTCTGACAAGCCTGGACGGCGAACTGGTGTCTATACCCAGACTTGATCTCCAGGCTTGTAGTCAACCTGGCGGTGCCGGAGGTTGTAACGGTGCGCGTCAGTGGTCTGCTGCTGCCCAATGTGCACACGGGCGAGCTGGCGGGCTTCCTCAGCGCGGATGGCATATTGCTGGGCATCTGAGGATAGCTGGTCATCATCTGGGCACGGGAGCATGGAATCGAGCATGCTCAGAACTTCGCGTCCGTAAACAAGTCGAAATGGTGTGAAGCGCGTTGTCTCTTGTAAGGCTGTATTATACGCAAATGTAACGTACGGCAGCACCTCGTCCCAGGTCTTGTGCTGCACATCGACGTACATTGCCAACATGTCCGCAATCGTCTTATTCAATCTTTCTGTAAGGCCATTGCTTTGTGGATGGTACGCTGTGGTTTTGCGATGGGTCGTGCAACTCAGCTCAAATATGCGGTCGATCAGCTGTGATGTGAAAGCTGTCCCTCTGTCGGTAATGACGTAGGAAGGGCGCCATGCCGCAAGACTATGTTGTGCATGAAAAACTCGGCTACTTCGGAAGCTGTGGCTTGAGGGATTGCCTTTGTCTCAGCGTATCGAGTCAGGTAGTCAGTAGCGACTACTATCCATTTGTTTCCGGCCTGCGACAAAGGGAAAGGGCCAAGGAGATCCATTCCAATTTGGTCGAACGGAATGCGGGGTACTTTAACGGGCTTGAGAAATCCGGCAGGCTTCTGGGGCGGTGTTTTACGGCGCTGGCATTCGCGACAGCTTCGTACATAGCGCTTCACTGCTGCGGAAAGTCCTGGCCAGTAATACATGTTGCGCACTCGAGCAAGAGTCCGTGAGCAACCCAAATGACCAGACGTTGGTTCATCATGGCAAGCAAGGAGAATATCCTCACGGAGCTCGCATGGCACTACCAGAAGGTAAGTTCTGTCTTGGCTCTGGGAGTTTCTTTTATACAATACGCCTTGCCGTATGCAGAAGGAACCAAGGTGCCGAGATAGGTGTCGAGGCAGAATCGTATCACGCCCTTCCAGATAATCGATGAGTGGAAGGATGTCTGGATCAGCTCTTTGTCGATCCCTGAGCTCAGATGCGCTGAGGGCTCCTAGAAAACCGCTATCGTCATCGGCTGTAGTATCGCCAGTGTCAACGGGTGCTCGTGACAGCGTGTCGGCGTCTTCGTGTTTGCGGCCGGACTTGTAAACAATGGTTATGTCAAACTCCTGAAGACGTAAACTCCAGCGTGCAAGTCGTCCAGATGGGTCTCGCAGATTTGCCAGCCAGCACAAACAATGATGGTCGGTGACGACTTTAAATGGCCGGCCGTAAAGATAGGGACGAAACTTCATAGTAGCCCATACGACCGCCAGGCATTCCTTTTCTGAGGTGGAATAGTTCATTTCGGCACGAGGGAGAGTGCGGCTGGCATAGGCTATTACTCGCTCAAACCCGTCTTGATTGTGAACAAGGACCGCGCCAAGACCGATACTACTGGCGTCAGTGTGTACCTCAGTGTCAGCCGCTTCATCGAAGTGCGCCAGAACAGGGGATGTTTGAAGGCGCTCACGAAGCAAAGAGAAGGCCATCTGCTGCTCAGAGTTCCACACAAAGGAGGTGTCCTTCCTTGTAAGGCGCGTCAGAGGTTCTGCGATCTGAGAAAAGTACGCAATGAAACGCCGATAATATGCGCACAGGCCGAGGAAGCGCTGAACCGCCTTCTTATTAGCTGGAACGGGAAATCGTGCGACGGCAGCAGTCTTATCGGGATCCGGGCGCACCCCATCAGCGCTTACAACATGGCCGAGGAACTTGAGTTCTGTATACCCGAAGTGGCATTTCTGGGGCTTCAGCGTGATATCAGCAGAACGGAGGGCTTCCAGGACAGCTCGAAGGCGTTCGAGGTGTTGATCAAATGTTTCGGAAAAAACAACTACATCGTCCAAGTACACAAGACAGATCTGCCACTTGAGGCCAGTGAGGACGGTGTCCATCATCCTTTGGAATGTAGCTCGGGCAGAGCACAATCCAAATGGGAGTACTTTGAATTCATATAGGCCATCTGGAGTGACAAATGCGGTTTTTTCTCGGTCTCTTTCGTCTACTTCGATTTGCCAATAGCCGCTTTTTAAATCAATAGATGAAAAATACTTCGCACATCGCAATCTGTCCAGCGAGTCATCGATGCGCGGCAACGGGTATACATCTTTCTTTGTCACATTATTCAATTTCCGATAGTCGACGCAAATAATATAAATATAAATAAATAAATTTGCTTAGAGGAAAGCGAAGTTGCCATATCTGTCACACTTTCTGTCGAGACCTGAACCACGGCGTAAGGGATGGGAGGAAGGTTGTAGTGCAAATGAGAAGAGAGGAATGGATGCTGTAGTGGATGTCTCCGGAGTAATTTCGATCACCTGGGGATCCTTAACTGGCACTGACATCGCACAGTACATGGACGCCTCCCCCTTTTGCCTGCATTGAAACGCAGCCGACTGCGTTAGGGTTCCAACATGGGTGCTCCAGCACAGTAGTCGGGCACATAAAGCGCGTGTGTTGTGTGGTGTTGGGTTTTTTGGAGCATAAGCAACTTAGGCTATCATGCGCCAAGAGCAAGGTTAATTTGTTTTGTAAAAAAAAAGGGGCAAACGGGTGTGTTTAAACTAGAGTTTATTTAGAAAGTTTCCTTTAAAAAAGCGGGTTGCGTTGGTTTTTATGGTGCATAAGCTGCTAATGCAATGATGTGGAAAGCATGAGGTTATAATTTGTTTACTGATGCACACTTGATTTATTCTACAGTTAGTTTAAACATTTGCTTCCCTTAGAAAACTGAAAACACAAGACAAATCTACAAGTCTATCTACGCCTAAAATCAGTTTTTAGGTGAAAAGGAATGTGTCGTTTGTAAAATGGGGTAACATTTATTTTTCTTAGCGTTTAGAGACTGCATGAAATAAAACGTGGTTAATAGTTACTTGTTCTCCACATTTTTCGCATTGAGGTTTGTCTCTTTTTTTCAGCAGAAAATGAAGCGTCAGGTGTATGTGTCCAATGCGGAGGCGGCATCGTGTTACTTCTATGAAACGTTTCGAATGCCGGCACGGCATCCATTCTCCCAAAATGGGCTTTACTCAGAGCAGTTTGTTATTCACTTCACTATTCCAGGAAGACTGCCATTTTTCTTTTAGTTTGTGGTGTACAAGCTTCATACAGTCTTTGTAGGGTATGTTTACACTCTTCACTGGCTTGTCACGGGCTTTAGCAGCACATGTGTCTGCCCTCACATCCCCTTTAATGGCCACGAGACTCGGGACCCAGCAGAACTTTATGTTATATCCTTGAGCAATGGCTGTTGTTATATTGTGTATTATGTCTCCGAGTAAAGGAGCGGCTGCATTTCTTGGATTTAGAGCTGTGAGGACGGCTAGGGAGTCTGTGTAAATAATTCTGCTTGTAACATTCTCTTTTATTATTTTATCTACGGCAACAGAAATGGCGTGGGATTCAGCAGTGAAAATAGATGCGCACTGCGCAGTGTGGAAGTCTTATTATTTCCTCGGAATCTCCTCGCACAACTGTTCTTCCCGTGTACACAGCTGTTTTCGATCCATCCGTATAAAACTCTGCGAAGCTTCTGTATTCTTCCTGAAGTTTAAGGAATTCCTGAATAATGTGCTCCTGTTGGGTTTTAGTCTTTGGAAACTGTGTGAGAGTGAGGTAACGGATTGTGGGAAAATTGTACCATGGTGGTCGAGGGCTGTTTTCAGTGATATCCGGTAATGTGTCCAGAAATGGAGTTTCCAACATATCTCTTCGAACGGCATTATCAATAGCCTCGTTGACTGGTCTTTTTGTAAAAATTACTCTGGAGGGTCATCATCATCATCATCAGCCTGATTATACCCACTGCAGGGAGAAAGCCTCTCCCATATTTCTCCACTTAACCCGGTTCTGTGCTAGCTGCATCCACTTGACCCCTGCAAACTTCTTAATCTCATCCGCCCACCTAACTTTCTGCCGGCCCCTGCTACGCTTTCCTTCCCTTGGAATCCAATTTGTCACCCTCAGCGACCATCGGTTATCCTCTCTTCGCACTACATGTTCTGCCCATGTCCAGTTCCTCTTCTTAATTTCTACTAGAATGTCGGTAACTTGAATTATTTCTCTGACCCACTCTGCACGCTTTCTATCTCTTAATGTTACCCCTACCATTTTTCGTTCCATAGCCCTCTGGGTTGTCCTCAACTTAAGTAGAACTCTCTTGGTTAGCCTCCACGTTTCAGCCCCATAGGTGAGT
>JAJIZL010070525.1:0-12110 GCA_023969395.1 Amblyomma maculatum
CATACATACACACATACATACATACATGCATACATGCATGCATACATGCATGCATACATGCATGCATACATGCATACATGCATACATGCATACATACGCATCTTTGCTTCCATTGTCGAACCACTGACTCCGCTCCTCGGCAATAACTCAGATCTTTCTGTCTGGTCGCCAGCATGCGACAATGCCTACGACACATCGCACCGCGTCCTCACAACCCCGCCCATCCTGCGCCATTTTGACACTCAGGCGCCGAACGAAGTGCACGCAGACGCCAGTGGTGTCGGCCTCGGCGCTGTGAATGCTCAGCGCTCTTCTGACTTCGGTGAATATGTCTTCGCTTACGCCAGCCACACTCTCACGAAAGCCGAAGCGAATTGCTCCATAACAGAAAAGAAGGGCTTAGCCATTGTGCGTGCACTTACCCAGTTTCGCCCTTACCTTTACGTCCGTTTTTTTGATGTAGTCACGGACCATCATGCCCTCTGCTGGCTTTCATCGCTCAAGGACCCCTCCAGCTGCTTAGCACGGTAGGCCCTTTGTCTGCAAGAATATGACATCTGTGTTATTTACCGATCTGGCCGCAAGCATAAAGACGTCGACGCTTTGTCTTGCTCGCCGTTTCCAGCCGACCTTGCCAGCCTCTCCGTCTTGGACTCTGGCTTCTTCTCTCGACGTCAGTGACATGCCCGCCGGACAAAGAAAGGATCCATGGATCGCCTCTCTAATTGATTACCTCTCCAACCATTCGGCGATTACTGTTTCACGTGCCCTTCGCCGCAGAGCTTCACTATGAGATTCGGGATAGCCTCCTTTACCGGCGCAACTACAACTCAAGTGGGCGGAAATGGCTTCTCGTGATTCTGCGCCATCTACGGACTCAAATATGCACAGCTTTTCGTGAAGTACATCGGATAAAACCACACGAACTGGGACATTGTCCTCCATTATATCGCCTACGCGTACAACACTGTTACGCAATCCAGCACGGTTACTCTCCGCTCTTTTTGCTTTACCATCGGCATCAATCTGCTCCCTTTTATTCTGTCCTCTCCTGCAACCCTGACACATCTGAATGTACCACAGTGACGCACGCTGCACAACACGCCGAAAAATGCCGCCAGATTGCCCGGTCGTTCACGACGTACTCTCAGCGGCGCCAAAATCATCGCCATGACACAGATCAGAAGAATGCACTAGACTTCGATCCCGGCTCACTCGTATAGCCATGGGCTTCGCCTTGTGTGCTTAAAAATGCACGAATTTTGAAACCGCAATAAAGAACTCCTGTTATTCAGGGTAACAAAACCTTGTTTCTCGTCACTACTCATGCCTCACCTTGCGCGATTTGAGATTGTTACTGGCGGCTAGTCACCATGTCAGCTTGTGCCCGCTAGCATAGTCACTACTCACCCTCCGCACAAGTGTCGTTACCTCCCATACGTATTTTTTAAGCTTTTTACATATCGCAGTCCTACTAACGCGACGAAAGTACCAAGTAAGCATTAATCGACTCATGTCCTAGTCTCCATGGAAGGTGCATGGCGATGCCTGGTGTGTCCTCTGCACCGAAGATCCTTTTCAAGCAGAACAATGTTTGCACCGGCTGCGAGATTTCCAATGATGTCTGCTTATATTCTGCACGCACAGCGGAAAAGAATATTGAGGTGACAAGCTCGCAATATTTGTCGCCTTCGAATAACCTGTTATCACACAGGAATATGCATGCCGTGACGATATGATCCATTCGCCTCCCTATAATTTAAAGCGATCGTGTTTTTCTAGCATTTGTCATACATAATTTGTAAGATGCCGAGCAAATATTTGCAACCTGATGGCAATATTTGCCTCAAAACCCCATTCGTGGAACTCTTAAAAGTTTCCTTTCTTATGTTTTCTTTTCTTTCTGTATATGCAATGCACGCTGCCCGTGGCGAGGCCACTAGTGCCATGACTAACTGATGCGACGAGACAAACATGATCACCTATAAAACACTAGTAAAAGGAATGAAATGCTCATATGCCCTTACAAACAAAAAACAGCAATATTTCAAACGGTGTAGCATTTTGTTTGAAGCGATTGTTCCTTGTTCTGCTTGCTTTTTAGAATTTCTATTGATGTACACATCCTACTCCCCGCTTTTCTAGTTTGTATTATGCATGTGACGAACTGTCTGCATCATTGTATTTCATTTCTTGGACCCATAACTAGCCTATGGCTGCGGGTCCTAACATTGTTGAATACATGTTTATTGTATTTTCAAGTAAAATAAATAAATAAATAAAGAAAGAACAAATTGGCAAAGAATAAAAAAAAATCAGACCAATGCCAAACTTATAAGCTGCAACATAAGAACACTAAAGGACATAGTAAAGGGCTTTTACAAAACTGGCAGAAAGAGTCGGCTGTAAATGTTGGTTTTCTTGCCGACATTGTTCCTGTGGAAACACTCATTTGAAATATAAGTGCTGAGGATAATTCCTTCTTGGTATCAGTATAAGATATTTTATTTGTTTCCAAAATCTTGGTTACCGTGATATTTCCGTTGAACAACACAGTGACCATCCGAGCTACATATTTACTTTTTATATAAATTCTGAATGGCACTCTGGAAAGTAAAACAGCTATTTGTATTTTAATCGTGTAATCGTATGTATACTAGAATGTAGTATAGAAATTTTCAATAATTTTTGATTTTATCCCTCGGCATATCATTATGTAAAACCTTTCACTCTCTATTGTATGCCGTTTTTCTTCAACAATTCTCAATACTTTAACTGCAAATCTCCCGTTCGTGTTTTGCCGGTGTCGATGTCCCAGCTTTTTTCTCCCTTCAACCTCATGACCTTCGTGGAAGTGAATTCTCCATGTTTGTTTTACTTTTAAAGACGAGCATCTGCTTTGGTTCAGCGTAAAGGGCGTGG
This sequence comes from Amblyomma maculatum, assembly GCA_023969395.1. Lineage (NCBI taxonomy): Eukaryota > Metazoa > Arthropoda > Arachnida > Ixodida > Ixodidae > Amblyomma > Amblyomma maculatum. The sequence goes on from JAJIZL010070525.1 coordinate 2,923, forward strand.
GGAAATTTTAAATATTGTTATGGGAAATATTCACAGTGCGGCAGTTGTCCACAGCACTGAGGATGATGACAGCAAAGCACTCGCACAGCAAAGTACTCGTCTGCGTCTTGTTCTTCTGGCAGTCTGTTGCACTTCTTTTTCGTTAGCACGGCCAGCGAATACCGCTCAGTAACACTACCCCCCCTCGGGAAAAGCACAGTCCCGGTGCGTTCTATGTTTGTGAAACAGAACGTGCATAATAGGGATTCATGCGGAACACATGCACTATTTCAGAAGATGGCGCTCTGGACGAGGATTTCGGAGGCACAGATTCAACTTCGTATGTGACGTCTGTCACGGGGCGCAAACCTCGGTAAGGGCCTGTGTAGCGGGGCAAAAATTTTTCGCACAAGCCCACGCGACGGCACGGGAGCCACAGCAATACTAGTGACCCCGGAGTGTAGTGGACATCACGGTGGCGACTGTCGTACCGGAACTTTTGAGAGTCTTTTGATGCAGAGAGCCTGGCATGAGCTATCCGGCGGGCATCATGAGCGCGGGCTACGGCATCACTGGCGTAAGTACTGGTGGCGTCTGCCGTGGGTAGTGAGGTGTCGAAGGGCAGTAACGGGTGTCGGCCAAATAACAGATAAAATGGGGAGTATCCAGCGGTAGAATGGACTGATGAATTGTAGGCGAATGTCACAAAGGGTAGATGAACGTCCCAATCCCGGTGGTCGTCAGACACATACATGGACAGCATGTCTGTGAGGGTACGGTTTAGGCGTTCCGTGAGGCCGTTGGTATGGGGGTGATAGGTTGTGGTGAATTTGTGACAGACGGAGCACAAATGGAGAATTTCGTCAACCACTCGCGACAAAAAGCAGCGGCCACGGTCAGTTAGTAGTTCACGAGGGGCACCATGATGTAGAATCACGTTTTCTAGGAGGAAGTCAGCGACGTCTGTGGCGCAGCTGGTCGGGATGGCTCTGGTAATAGCATACCGCGTAGCATAATCGATGGCGACGGCGATCCATTTTTTCCCTGAGGCGGAAACTGGAAAGGGCGCCAGGTGGTCAACACCTACACGGGAGAACGGGTCAGTGGGTATGGGGATCGGCTGCAAATGACCTGAAGGCAAAATTGTGGGCTTCTTTCGACGCTGACACAATTCACATGCGGCAATGTACTGCTGGACGGAGCGGTAGAGCCCCGGCAAGTAGAAGCGTCGGCGCAGGCTGTCGTATGTGCGAGAGACACCCAGGTGGCCAGCCGTTGGAGCATCATGAAACTGGTCAAGGATGGTGGAACGCAGATGTCGAGGAATGACGAGTAAAAGGTCTGCGCCGTCTGGTCGCATATTGCGTCGGTATAGGGTGTTCTCGTGGAGTACATATAAGGCAAGAGATGGATCAGGTCGGTCGCAAGTCAGACGTAGGATAATGGAATGGAATGGAGCAAAATATCTAAGTGTTGTTCGTCGGCAATGTTAGAAAAGGCCGACACAGACAAGACACATGCGTCATCGTCAGAGTCGGTAGGACTAGGGGAGTCGACGGGATGACGTGACAAGCAGTCTGCATCCTGGTGAAGCCGGCCGGACTTGTACACGACGGAAAATGTATACCCTTGTAATCGAAGCGCCCAGCGCCCCAAACGGCCTGTAGGAACTTTGAGGGAGGAAAGCCAACATAAGGCATGATGGTCTGTTATAACAGTAAAATGCCAGCCAAACAAATAAGGGCGGAATTTTGTATTAGCCCTAACGAGTGCCAGGCACTCTCGCTCTGTGATAGAGTAATTTTGTTCGGACGTAGATAAGAGGCGGCTGGCATACGCAATCACCCTTGTGTGGCCGTGTTCTCGCTGGGCAAGTATAGCTCCAATGCCATGGCCACTTGCGTCGGTGCGGAGTTCAGTATTGGCAGGTGGGTTGAAATGGGCCAAGACGGGCGGAGTTGTGAGAGCAGCAATAAGTTCCGAGAAATCTGCAACTTGTTCAGGCCCCCCGGAGAATGAAACGTCTTTCTTTAGGAGTTTGGTGAGAGGACGAGCTAGCGCTGCGAAATTCGGGACGAATCGTCGGAAGTAAGAACATAGGCCAATAAAGCTTCGAAAATCGCTGGATGAACGTGGAGTGGGAAAATCTCTGACGGCACGAATCTTGTCGGGGTCAGGCTGAACGCCGGCAGCATTAACCAAGTGACCAAGGACTTTGATTTGTCGGTGACCAAAGCTGCACTTTTTGTAGTTTAGTTGCAGTCCCGCGCGGCAAAAAAGCGCTAGGATTGTAGAAAGGCGATGGAGATGGCTTTCAATATAAAGCAAACCGGTTTCGGCCTTAAAAATTGCGACGTCAGTGAATTGGGATAGCCCGGCGGAAGTGTATGAAATAGACCCATAGGGGATCGTATATTACGAGCTTCTCCCATCCTCCTCTTGAACATGTGCATGCAGTCTTTTTTTATTAGGGAACTGATTCCCATATTTCTACCATGAAAATGGCTCGCCACATGCCTGCTAGGATTAGTTTTTAGCAGGAGTGAACTTTCCTCGTTAGTAAAAGCGTGGTCTGTTCTCATGGCTTTCGTCATCTGGAATCAAAATTGACCTTAGTGATCTTAGCAACATCTAAGTGACCTAATCTCATTCTTTCCTATCTTTAGTCCTCTCCTACCCACGATGTATCGCTCAGGAAGAGGCAAGTTTGCGCTAAACTTTCTCTATACGCTCAGTGATACCAAAATCGTTTAGTACCGTTTATGGTCATAAAACGTCTACGTCACTCTAAGGGAGAGCTTGCTACGCTGCCAAAAGCGTCCGACGACAGCGCTAGCGTCGATTGAGGTGCGTGTTCTTTTTCCGGTGGCGGAGGAGGCGGCCGTTGTTTTGTGGTACGAGCGGGCAGAGTTTTCTTGACGTGGCGTGTTAAAGGCGCCGGGCTGAAATATTCGAATGCATATGTTGTTTGACCGATGCCGTCATATTGCTGTGTGAAGAGCTGCCGCTCCGGCTGCAGGGGCAACGACGAAAAGGTGTCTCTTTTTCTTTTCCCATCCAACTCCGAACTGCGACAGAAGTGGAGATGCGCCATTCCCAGAACATAAACTTCTGTCTATTAATTGATTCCCCAAATGCGCGTATTTGCGCGAAGTAGCTCTACACCACGGACATCATCCGGTACGAGGCGTTTGTAATATTAGGTGAGGTTGTGTCTCTGCACCTTGACCAACCCAAGCTGAAGGCTGACACTGTTCCGAGAATATTTGAAGGGCTTTCGCGGTGATTGACCAAGTCTATACCATGTTTGCATTTGCAGCATAGAAGTTTTCAGTAATAAAAAGTACATTTCTACTCTACGACAGCTAAGCGTCTTGAAAAATAAGATAGTAATACGTGTGAGTTTGCAACATAATTCACTCTGATACAGATTGTACCTCTGCTTTTATTACTTTTTTTTTTACTTAATACTATTACCTACAGCGCCCATTAGGCATTATCATATGGGGTAACTGTAAACATAAAGGTAAAAAAGGCAGAAAACAGGAAGGGAAAGTATACAATCAGTTATAAAGCAGCAACATTCAAATAAACAAATAAACAAACACATTCAATGCCGTGTAAAACCCACACAACAGACAATGATTACTCAGTTTCACAATGACGTACACTGCACGTAATGTAAAAAAATTGCCCACGATTACGTTACTTCCTAATGCAGAATTTGGGCGCAGCTCATCAGCTGTTTCACCTTTTCGATAGGTGGAGGCAAAGATTTCGAGCAAGACACGTATGTACAATTAGAGACAACTTTTTTGAATTTTTCAGACGTATTCCTTCAAGAAACACTCCACAACTACTTCTTGGCTGTCTTGAAAGAAGCTTTGTGGTCGGAGAAATGAAGAGAGCAATTGAGTTATCGGGAGGCAGCGCTTGGGCCCATAGGAACGTTGCGCGACGTAACTGATAGCAGCGACTGACTGATGCCGCTGACGCCGCTAACGAGTAAAGCGAGTGAGAACGGGATGCACGCACCCTGATCTGCTGATAGCGAGTTGGCGTTTCGGCAACTGGAGAGAACCCTCGCAGCCACGCGGGAAGAGGAGATGACCCCTCCGCTTCTTCCTGTATGGCGGCGACGGTGTTATACGCAGTCACGTTGTCTTGACTCACTAGCGGCGTCAGCGGCATCAGTCAGTTGCTGCTACCTCTTTACCGCGCAGGAAGCGAACCACCCCCCCCCCCCCCTCTTTTCCTCGTGTTCACCGATTGCTGCCCGTGCTCCTGCCCCCATCGCTCGCCGCTGAGTGTACCCCCCTCCCCCTCGCTTCTTTTATCCTGCGAGGCTCCGGTTGCCGATGCGCCGGCTTGAACTGGAGGGCTGAAAGGGGGCGTAGCTGGTTACGAGGCCGACGCGGCCGACGCCGCCGACGACGCGAAACCCAGGAACGGGCACCAAATCACTGCGCTCCAAAAGCTTCATATAACGTTCTCAATGGCAAGAGAAACAATGGGGCGCAGTGCGACTTCATCCGCGAGTAAAGTATAATGTGAAATTGAGCACGGTAAAAATGAAAACTTACATATTTATGCGACTTTGATATGGCCTGATTTTTTGGAATTGTCTTTTCGATTAGACTGATAATGATGTTTTAAATATGTGTTCTTATTGACTCCTATGTTAGTGCTTTTAATGTTCAAAAGCTTTAACCGAAAAATTTTCCTTCGTGCGGAAAGCAGTTTCCGACCTAGACTTTCCTTCATTTATACCTTCTAATTTTGTAATCACAGATGGCTGTAACGTGTCTTACTGCCCTCTTTTCAACACATTCTAACTCACCTTCAAGGGATTTTATGAAGGGGTCCCAAGCTACGCATGCGTATTCTAACACGGGCCTGATATCAGGAGGTACTATGCTTCCTCGAGACTTTTTGTGCACACTTGAGATTCCTTTGAAAAAGGTATAAAGGGCGTCATACTTTAGCGAATGTAGCTGAATGTGATATTGTTAACGGATGTTCCCGAGCGGTAATACTCTCAATTCTGCCTCAGAAGCACTTCCAGAATACGAGAGCACACCAACAGAACAGCTTAAGCGTCAGTTTTGCCATCGTTCGACCCAGCGCCCAAAACAACCTCTTCGTCATCCAGCTTCTCGGCTACACACCATAACGCTAACTCTCGAGGCGGGCCGTGAACGAAGGACGTGAACAGTTTGTGTAGTTGGTGCAATATAGCCTGGCGTGAAAGACAAGGGCGCGATCGTTTAGGTCGCGTCACTAAGTTCTTCGAAGACCCAGTAGCGAGCCACGTAACGGGGCACGAGTTTCTCGCTCAGGCCCATACGGCGGGCCGGGAGCCAAAAGACGAGGGAGCCTGACGGATAGCGTACATCTCGGTGGTAATTATCGCAACGATGTTCTTCGGCCATCTGGGAAGCCTTGAGGCGATCCAGTGCAATGTTTAGTGTGGAGTCGGCGCGTGCTATGGCATCGAAAGCATAACTGCTTGGAAGGTCTTCAGCAGGCAGCAAACTGTCGAAAGGGAGCAGAGGGTCGCGGCCAAGAGGAGATAAAAGAGTAAATAGCTGGTTGAATCTTAACGAGAAGAATTGTGCGCAAGGTGACGAATAACAAATTGATGTCCCAGTACCGATGGTGATCAGAAGCGTACATGGACAGCATGTCCGCAAGGGTACGGTTAAGACTCTTAGGTCATTCGTTTAGGGATGATAGGCTATCGTGAATGTGTGGCGGGTAGAGCATAAGCGCAGCAAGTCTTCAACAACTTTAGAAATGAAGCAGATGCGTCGATCCGTAAGCAATTCACGGGAAGTACCATGAAGTAGGATGACGTCGTGAAGAAGGAAATCAGCGACATCGAAGGCACAGCTGGTCGGCATAGGACGCGTGATAGCATACCGCATTGTGCAATCAGTGGCAACAGCAAATTTATCCGTTCCTTGAACTCGATGTCGCAAAAGGCCCAAGGAGAGCAATACCGACTTGTGAAAATGGTTAGGAGAAAGTTCGATTGATTGGAAGGGACCACTGGGCTGAAGCTGATGCTTTTTCCGCTGGCGCTGGTCACAATGTGCAGCGTAGCGGCGAACAGAGTGGTAAAGGCCAGGCCGCAAACACCGGCGTAGCACGCTATCCTACGTGCGTGACACTCCCAGGTGCCCTGCTGTAGGGGCATTGTGAAGTTGGGCCAAATAGTGAAATAGATATGAGTAGGCACAACGAGCAAAAGGTCCGCACCGTCTGCGCGCATGTTGAGTCGGAACAATGTATTGTCACTGAGCACGAACATATTGACGGATGCAAACTGCCGGAGCGTCACGACCGGCGCCTGAACTTTACTATGCCTGAATAGCCGGCGCGTCTGTTCACGAGCTGCGAAACCTAATTGGCACCGGCCGACGCGGTCATGGTAAACTGGTTCAAATGCAGCGTAGTTAAGCAAAAAACGTTGCTCACCTTGACGAAGGATGGGTGTAAGAAAGAAGGATGGGTCTACCCGCTTCTGTGTTGATTACCGGCAAATAAAGATTACACGCAAATGCGTGTACCTCCTTCCACGTATTTTTGTTGCCCTCGACGGTCTGCAAAGCGCCAATTGTTTTCATTTCTAGACTGGCGCTCGGGATATAGGTTGGTACTGATGGCTGCTGACGATCGACCGAAAACCGCTTTCGTAACCCCTGACCGCTTCTGTGAATTTAACGTCATGTCGTTTTTGTTGTGCAACAGGCCGGCCACCTTCGAGCGCATGGTGGACACAATTTTGAGCTTTCTCAAGCGGCATGATTATGGTACCTGGACGATGTTGTGTTTTCCAAATATTTTGCATTCCATCTAGACCGCGTCGAGTGTGTGCTGCTATGTTTGATTGAGACCGGCATTCAACTTTAAAAAAGTGCTGCTTCGCGGCTCGAGAACATCCTATATTGGCGCATGTTGTTTCTAAAGACGGTATTCTTCTATATGCAGCGAAACCCAGTGCAGTCGCCGAGTGTACACGCCCAACTTCAGTAAAAGAAGTAGGCAGTTCCATCGGGCTGGGTTCCTATTTTTGACGCTTCCTTCTCAATTGCGCTTCAATCACCTCACCGTTGACTGAGTTCCTTGCCGGTGACATCCTTCATTCGTCTTGGTTGTCCGACTGTGATGAGACTTCTTCGACGCTTTGAAGCCTTCTAGTGTTTCCTTCGAATCTCCGCCATTTAGACTCTTGGGCGCCTACCAAACTCTACACCGATGCCAGCGATATGGGTCTCGGTGCAGGTTTTGCATTATTTGGGCCATCGGGAAGTTCCGCCTCTAACTATACCGTTGTGCCTTCTCTGTTTTCACAGATCATCTTGCACTCAACTGGTTGTCCACCAATAAAGACTCATCCGGCTGCGTGGGGTGCTCCGCTTCAAGAGTAAGAAATCAGGTTACCTATCGGTCTGGCCGTAAGCATTCTTATGCCGACGCCTAGTCTGTGTCAGCGGTCCAACGCAACTCTGACGCGACAGCTCCCACCATCGGTGGCGTATTTTCCCTGGGCTTTGCCGACATGCCGATGAACAAAGGCAGGACCCTGGGTCGTTTCCCATTTGACTCTTCTATCTACGCCTTCCCTTGTCCTGCTTCTCGGACTTTTCGCCGCCAAGCTTTTTCATGTGCGACGACATGCTCTACCGCCGAAATTACTTTCGCAACGGACACAACTGGCTTGTTGTCAGTCCTCGGCACCTCCGTTCTGTCACATGTGCCGCATTTCACGCCGACCCTCATGTACCGATGCCACATGTGTCGAAAACTTATACCTGTCTTCATCCCCACTACTACTGGCGGGGTATGCCCGCTTCGCCCGTAAGTACTTGTGTGCATGCTAGGAATACCAAAGTTGAAAAAATCCTACCACACCAATTCATCAGTCCGATGCAGCCCTTGCCTTGTCCCAGCCGGCCATTCGAACGTGTCGGAATCGTGCTTTACGGGCAGCTGCCAATCACTCCAGCTGATAGCCGTTGGGGCATCGTGGCACTTGACCACCTTACCCCCGCTATGCATAGACATCTTCGTTACCTTCCGCGTCAGATCAACACTTTCCGTATTTCAAGCTTCACCATCTTGTTCTGCGCCGCGGTTCACCTAAAGAGCTGCTGAGTACGTTTTGTAAACGTTGTGTTTTATCACTGTGGCGAACGCCAAGCGCATGTCTCACGCGTTTCCTCCTCCCATCACCTTCGACCGGCCAGTGAACGCCAAGCGCACGTTTCATGTTCTCCCTCGTTCCCTCCTTTCCTCAACCTCAACCTGTCACGGTATATAAGATGGCTGGGTACCAATAAACGCTTTTTTATCCCGAGCGTCCGTTAGTCTTTCATGGAAGCACGGAAAGCACGAGGCGCGTTCCAGCGATGGAACAGTGGCGACGTACTCAAAGCGAACTTACGACGAGAGCCAACCTGAAACGCCGGTCAAGGCTGAGCAGATTTAGCTGAAAACGGTCAAGACTGAGTCGCTGAACGCAACCTTTTCGGCCATGGCACATCACCAGCTTCCCGAATATGTCGACGGCAGCGACAACTGGAAGGCATATCTTACGAAAGTTACAGCCTACTTCGAAGCAACGCGAATCGAAGATTCAATGAAGAAGAGGGCATTGCTCATTTGTGCACTTAGTACGCACACAGTACAAGTAGTGCTTTAGAAAACGGGCGTGACAACCGGAAGTAAGCGAACCGAGCCTCACCCGATGACATTTTCATGGCCTGGGCGGAGTCGCCACGCTGTGCCCTTTGCTTCATTTTTTAGATGCCTCAGAGGTTTAGGCGGAGGGGGACAGGAGGAGGGCCACTTTGTATCGCCGGTATCTCCGGTGTTAATGATGGTGAAACATTTTTGTGATGGAGTGAATAGTCAGGGAATAATTCTCTCGACTGCTTCACATTACCGCGTTATCCGTTTCGTAGTTCGGTCTTTCGGTAAAGTGAGCAGTATTTGACAATGAACAGCAGTGTTAGAATATTTCATTAGGACTTACCATATGCATGAGCAATGGATACAAGGATGAGCAAACACTTTCACGAAATCCGCTCAGGGAAGCTCCGGTCATTGGCAGACGAGGAATACTGCATAATATTGGCATCCTCTGCCAACTCATGGTTAGTTTTAAACAGGCGACATGATATGGATGAAGCTTACCTAGAAAT
>JAJIZL010070550.1:0-11050 GCA_023969395.1 Amblyomma maculatum
TTGATTTAGAATGGTTAACTAAACCATCATTCTATTTATTAAATTTTATTCCTACATTACTAACATTATGTCACTTCTCTGCTTTTAAGCCACCAATCTTCCAGTCGTTTTTTGCTAGTTTCCACCGCCGGTTTATTCACCCGGCCACTGTTATCTCTAAACCCCAGAGCTTCAGGAACAGTGATTGCGCCTGCACCAACTTCCGGATGGATACCATTACATTCGAGTATAATATGGTCAATTGTTTCACTGGAGTTTCCACATACAGCACATGCATCATCTCCATTGTTAAATTTCTTTTTGTAGCTGCGTGTTCTAAGGCACTCTGATCTAGCTTCAAAAAGTAGGGCACATGCCTCTTGATTTATCAAAGAAATCTTCCTTCCTGATCTGCATTTTCCACTTTCGGTATAATTCCACACTCTGTTTCTTTTCCATCGAATTTATCCAATTTTTACCTTCTGTGTTTTTCACCTGTTGCTTAATGGTCTTTATTTCTCCGTCCTTGTTACTAGCATACTTACTAGTTAGTTTCCATAGTTCTTTTCCTCCATTGTGAGTCAACGCTTTTTAGGTACAGGTGTTTAAATACTTTAGCTGCCCATCTGTTACTGTCCAATTTCCTCAGGCGTTCCTCATATAATATTTTACTCTGAGCTTCCCGTACTTCGAAAGATGCCCATCCCATATCTCCCTGTACCGCCTCATTTGTAGTTTTGCCGTGGGCACCTAGTGCTAATCTTCCAACGGATCTATGATTTGTTTCTAATGTCGACTGTACCTCTGATTTTAGGCACAAAACCGCATTTCCGAAAGTAAGTCCGGGCACCATAATTCCTTTCCAAATACCCCTCAAAACCTCATACCTATTGTATCCCCACAATGCCTTATGCTTCATTATCCCGGCATTCCTTCGCCCTTTGTCCTTAAGTGATTGCTCATGCTTTCTAATGTATACCAATCCTTCGCTTACCCATACCCCCAGATATTTATATTCTGCTACTCTAGGTATTTCAAGGCCTCGTATTTTAAGACCCTGATCAGTTGAGCCGTTAAAAATCATCATACCGCCCAGCGGAGGAGCGTGTCCCAAGTGGCGGTCGCGAGAAATAGCGGCGCTGCGGTCGAGTCTTGCTCCTTCCCGGGCGCGTCGTCTGCTAAACGCGGCGCGGAATCAGGGAGCGGCTAGCACACAAATAGTTTTAGCGAACTGCGGTTGCGCTCTAAAATGGCTGCATTAAAATTATAACTAAATCACGAAAGCTTTGGCTTCGAAGCTAAGTGTTACCTGGGAGAGCGCGTTTATGTGCTGCGAAATTCTCCCAATCATGCCATAAAACATAGGGTCCCTCGATGAGAGGGCCGTCGAATCACGCAAGACCAAGAACAACATGAGCAACTGCAGCACCGACAGCAGCAACAACAACGTCGAGGCCAAACTCAACAGCCTCGAGGATATGATCAAATCGATGAAGCAAGCCATCGAAGCCTTCCAAACGGAGAACGTCAATAGACTCAACAATCTGGAAAGAATGAAACAAATTTGACAACGCCGTCGACTTGCTCACCAACGCTGCTCATTGCTTTGTCCACTAGATTCTGTTTTGTAGCAGGTATTCCAGTACTGATTAGACGAAGATTCAATGCCAGCAAACGGCTTACGTCGTCTTATCAGAATGTCTGTTCTTAGTGTCCTATTTTTGAGGTCTGACGCAGAATAACGATCCGTTAGCATTTCTAAAAAAAAGTTTTGTTGCTTATCTTATACATGAAAGTAGGATTGGTGGGATTATTTAGCGAATCAACTGAGAAAGGATTCAGCGGGAATGGACATAAGCAGAGCAAAACCAAATAACTAAACAAACACCGAGTCCCTCTCTCTCAAAAAAAAAAAAAGTATTATAGCAAGTTATCACAGGTTGTTGGGATTTTATTCGCACAATGGCCTTGAGAAATCCCCCCCCCCCCCCACACACACAGAGAAAACAAAAGAAGTAACGACACTATTTTATTGCTTGTAGAGGTAATTGTAATGAAATTCAACTGATAACGCAACTAAAGAAAAATGAGCAAAGTGCAGTAATTGTCAACAACAGTAATGTGCAGATGAAGTGCAGCAAACAACAAGAACTTGATTTCCTCAACGTGGATAAAAATTGGAAGAATCGATAGCAATTCAAAGAACAACACTGCTTCCTCTTTCGCAAATATTTGACTATACAGCACAACCTATTGTTTTGTTTGAGGGAGAATGAGCATTTAGACATAGATTAATTCGGCAGTGATACAGCGAATACGATTGCACACATTCTAGTTTATATATAAACATCACAATCCACGTATAGGGGGTATTCACGTGACGTCACAGCTGATTTCAGTATGCAGTCGACGCCATCTTTGCGTCCTGTTCTGACTTAGGTTAGCTGGTGTGCGTCCGTTTGCTGTGCCGCTCTACCTTATGCTAGCACCTTTTTAATCAAAACTCACTCGGCATCATGAGTAACAGTTCGAATTATCTGTCGTCTGCGTGATGCGGACACAGACCTGTAAAAAAAAAAAAAAATTTCGGCACCGACCCATTTGCAGTCGATGAGTGCAACTGCACGGTAAGCGTCGACCGGCGGCCGCGCATAAATATGTGCAACATTCATGTGTTCCTTGCGCTATACGAACGAACTTCGTCACAAGAAACCAACTGAAAGGCTACATACCACTCGAAGAACACAACTACGTTACAAGCGGCTGAGCCGCGGTTTAAGCAGACGAGCTCGCGCTTTGCGCAGTTGCATGCGTGCCGTACAATACTTATCCCAGCTAAACCGCTGAGTCCTTCTAGCTTAAATTAGCACAGAAATAGCATTTTGTAGTCAGTATTTTTTGTACGTAACTTGTTTGGTGTACTTGTCTCATTCGATCAGAAGAAGTCGGATGTTTGCATCGTCTGTGGCGGTAACGAAGCAAACGACACCGCTGCCGCAGCGATGGCCCCGGTGGCCCCACCTCGTTGCGTTGCAGACTCGAAATGATTTTTTGCAGCAAAAATCTCTTCAAATACCGTGCTGTTTTTTGCCAAACTAAGTTTCGCTCATTATTTCTAAATAATTTTATAAAGCTCTTTAAACCTTCCGCAAAACAACTTTGCCCGCCTACGTTCCTTCAGCGAATATTGCTTCGCAGACGACACAGACGATGCGATCGTCCGACTTCTGATCAAATGAGTCGGGTACGCCAGAGTTTGCTGAGCCCTCTGAAGGCTTGGATTGTCACAAAATACGACGAGGAGGTGTTGGCGGCTCACTGCATGCGCCTGGCTGGACACTGTGATGCATGCTGTCATGTTGGTGTGCTGCTCTTTTACCTGGAATATGACTTGCGAGTGCGAAAAAAGCAACCATGCCCGGATTGTGGCAACAGCTCGCTGCCAGATAACATCCGAAAGGCTCCAGCCCAGCCGATTTTCGACATATATTTCGCATTTTTCGTGATACTACTTGCGCGGTTGAGCCGTGCGAGCCATACGTGACGTCGCATCTCGGTGAGTTTTTTTGTTTTGGCGGAGTCGTTCATCTGTATTTTCAGAACCGGAAAATGTCGAGGTCGTTCACGCAGCTCTTCAGCTTTCGTTGCTTGCACTGTGCACGGCTACAGCTGTTTACGATAGCTCAATAAACCTTAGCTGCGGATGTCACCACTCGTGGAACCGCACGGCAGTATTTGATACGTACGTTCGCCCTGCTCGTTCGGTGGACACAAAAATGGATGACTGCGCCTTAGTTACCCACAGTGCCCCGCGCACAGCGCGCCAATGAATACCCCCCATATATATAATGATTGCAAGTGTATTAATAGTAAGCACAACTGCAGAGAGTGAGACTATCAGAGCAGCTTGGCCTTTTTCCTTGCTACTCTGACTTTTTCTGCAAGCTCCATGCCGCTCTAAATCTTCTTCCGAGTTCCTTTCGATGTTTTCTTTTAACTGCGCTATTTCTTCTTTCTTTTTCTTGTTTGCTGCCGAAGCTCGTAGAAGTGCTTTTCTTAGAAGTCATGTCATGGTCATGTCTTCAGTTGTTGAAGTCGTTTTCTTTTTTCTGACCCTCTTGCTTGCCGAATATTTCTGTGCAGCATTTAACAATTAGAACAAACTTGTCGCGAATTGTTAGCACAGAGCAGTTTTTATGATGCATTCGCTCTTCGCATAAGCTCTGAACTGCGGCCCCCTCATACAATTTCATTTCACTGGCCTGCTTAAGAAGATCTTCTACCTATCCAACCCTTTGAACATTATATAAGAACTTTTTGTGCACTTTACCAGTGTACGCGTTCGTTGCACATGACAACCGCTCGTCGATCACAAAAGTCTTTTCAGTTAGCACGTTTCCTCGAACTACACGACGAGTGTAAAACAGCCCGCATCTTTCATCTGTCTCATGATCGCGAAAGTACTCAAATTTCTATTGAGTTGTTGCCAAAGTTACAGACTCCAGGAAATCGAGATCAAAGTCCGAGTCCGTTTGTTCAGTGCTGCTGTCCTGTTCGTGCTGCTCTGATATGGAGTCTTGTAGGTTCGCTTCCGACACCACTGTCGAAACACATGTGGAAGCGCGATCCTTTGGTGACTTTCTTTTCAGTCTAGAATGCTTCGGTTTTGAAATGTGTGCTGGCAATGAAAGAAAAACCCTTGGTAGAGTGTGTGGAAAACCTGTTTCCTCTAAAGCCCCTCTGTTTCCTCCCCCTTCGCCGCGACCGGTCACCTACTCCGGCGAGCGTCGTGGCAACGCCGGCTGGGAGAGGAGGTAAATACCTCCCCTTGGGTATACCTTGGGGGAAGGAGAAGCAATGATGAATGCGTCACCAAGACGTCTACGCGGGTTCAGAGAGAGAGCTTCTAGATCCAGCCGGCAACGAGAGCGGTTGTCTCCCGCCGCATCTCCCGGCAAATGCCGGGGGATAGCGGGCACGGAGTACGCGGCGCACACGGGAGGACCCGTCGTGCACGACCGCCCGTCTTCTGGTTCCCAACGGCGAAGCGACCGGTAAATACCGCTAGCTCTCGCCGCCTCCCACAGCAAACGCCGTGGTATGGCTTTGTCCGAAGAATGCGGCGCGCACGGCACGGGAGATCCCGGCCGCCATATTCACGGCGCGCGCTAGTGACCGCCGCCGAAGTCGCACCCCCATTCCCCAGCCGGTGAATCAAAAGTCCTTCTTACGTAGCCTTGCCCTTCCAAGGAAAACCTTGTTGATGTATAGCTAGCCGGCATGCTCTGTATTATTTGCAAGTGCAATGAATAGCATTCGAGTATTAACTATGTGTCGTCCCCGTCCTTTGTTCCCATCCGCGGGTCGCTAGCGAGAACGTTGCATCCGCGGAGTGGCGACAGGACGGAATACCGTTCCTCCTTTAAACCCCCACAATGGCGAATCAACGTGGTTCTCTCGTGCAGAAGCACTTGAGCTACTTACCCCTCCCTAGGGGCTAAGGACGATAGTCCGCGGCGTGGAGTGCCTGCCCGGACTTTTAATTTTAGGCCTGACCCGACATCGCTATGCTAGCAAGGCTAATATGCTTTCTTGACGGCGAGGTGAGAGGAGTTGCAGCGAGAGCAAATGGTTGTGCATGTATTTGTGTGTGAGTGGAGCATTTTTATTTGTGTGCGTGCGTGTGTGTGTGTGTGCCGAGACCTTTGAAAGGTGCAGCCACGAGGTCCGTACATGGAGCGTGAGACAGAGCCGTCCACGGAGGACGGCACGCCGGAAGCGAGTGAGTGCCTCAGCCGGGACGGTGGCCCTACTTTTCCTGTATATAGTTGTAAGTATTTCCTATTCTGTCTTTTTGGCTTTGGGAGCCAGGTACCGCAATCGGCTGACTGGTATTGCAGCCGTGATTGCCGGAAAGCACCGGGGCACTCCGACACCGCTGGACGCGGTGGGCGCCGTTCGCTCAGAAGTTGCCTTTGGATGGCAGCGAGCGAGTAGGGTCACCCTGGGTTCCTTGGCGGAGAAGCTCATCCTCGCGGCGCTGCGTTCTAACTATTGTCCTTAGCGCTAGAGCGAGTAGGCTTAATGCTCTTTTTGGGAGCTGCCTGTCGCACATCGGAGGAGGCTAACCGTGGCATACAGCATGCGCAAATGTGTTTTGCTAACATCTCGCTGAATTAGAGAAAGCTAACTTCGTTCAAATGAACTTGGTATTTTTGGGCTGAGAGGGCGAATCGGAAATTTCGTGGAACCAGATTATTATGCCGGCAAACAAACCGCGGATGCCTGTGCTTCGTTCGGATTTACGGAACGCAGTGCGGTGCCGGATAAAATTGTTTGGCACTCGCATTGGCCCGCATTTTACCAAACGAAGTGTCTAAAGGTACGTCCGACGTATCCATTCGATTCTCGTAAAGATACGGCGGACGTCGATATACAAGCGCTATATGCACGTCGAACGCGGCCACATTCCGCTTGGTACGCGTGAATGAATCTTATCCTCTATGATGTCAGCTAGCCGCGACTCTCGATGAGGTGCTACGACGAGTGCATCCGTTCTAACATAGATCACGGTCTTCACTTAGGGTTGTGTACGGCAAGCATCGCTGTCACGCACATAGCTGCAGGCGATGCTACGTACTGCACCAGCTCCACCAGCTGGCATCGAGATACGCACATTCACGAGCAGCTTTCGCTTCGCACTAAACTATCACCTCGATCTGCCCGTAATGCGAGCGAGCTATTCTTAGCATTTACGCTGTCTTAGGTCCTACATCGACCTCCGAAGATCTAGCGCCGGCACAACACACACACACCTCGCCGTGCAGAACATTCGGCAGTCCAAAGTATGCATATGAAATGACATTATGCTCGTTCCTCACATGCAGACCGAGGAAACAGGATATTTCTAGCTAAATTCTTCGTTTAAATTCTACCTCTGAGCCGTGGCAAAAGACATGCCGAATTTCCTAGAGGCCTGCGCTGCTACTGCGGCGAGCTGCACACCGACTCGTCGAGGCGAAGATCTACTGCACCGCACCGCAAGAGTGCACAACCGGAAAGCCGGAAGCGCGAATGATCCGAATTCCCTGTGAACAGCAATGTTCTTTGGTATTTAGGGGAAAGTGCTTAGCCTGCATCTTTTTATTGTTGAATTTTGCGTACATGTAGTTTAAACCCCCGCCTGCTCGAGGTTAGCGTGACCCGACTGAACGGCCGCGCAGCTTTGAAACGATCGGGATCGATATGCATGCATCGCCGGACTTAGGTACGCGGAAGAAAATGCGCGCTTCACATTTCGTTGCAGAAGCTGACTCTTCGTATTTTGCAGAGTGCACCATGCAAGTGATCGTTGCTACAACCACGCATCCATGTTCCAACTGCTGGCCTACCCCGAGGCGCATAAATGTTCAACCGTGGACGTATCAATGATCGAAGAGAGGACAGATTTTCACAATATTGGGCGCGAAATCGAGCTGCCAGTGCTCAGTGTTAGAGAAATTCTGCCTTGATCATGCGCAATTCAGTATTTCAGGTGTGGTCAGTAGCTATAAGTTTGAACAGTTCGCCTGTCAAGTCAGCGGCGCCAGCGATGGACCGGCGGAGCGATTTTCCACGCTACACCGCTGTCTTGCTAGAAAGCCTACCTAGGCGGCGTTTGACATTCAGCTGGTTTTTGTGGGCCCCGTAATTGAAAGCAACGCCTTCAGAAACGCGTTAAATGATCAAAAATGTATTCTCTTCAATAGTTTCACTCCAGGCTGTCAAAGCAGGCGGACGTTGATAAAGCATTTGAGCACTCCAGTCTTTAGAAATCTGTAGAATCGCCTTCAGTTTGTAAAATTATTGGAATAGGTGACTTTCCGATCGCTGGAACATAGACCCTAATGACAGCGCTGTCACGTGAATAAGGACCACACCAGACCGAAAGCTTGTCTTATATAACATAGATAACCAAAGTATATCTTACAGCATTGTGTTGATTTTTATGGTGCATAAGCGACTAATGCTGCCATGCACCAAGAACAAGGTTTAATGTATTTATTTTGTGTGTAATGACTAAAATGTTCTTTAGGATGTAGCTTGTTAAGGAACATTTTAGGAAGCCAAAAATGCAGGAAATTTGCACGTCTCTCTGAGGATCATACTGGAATGGAAAGGGATCTGTTGCAAAATTATACAAAATGTTTCCTCTTATTTTCTCGACTCTGGCGCACATGTAAGATATGGTTTATTGTTAGTTCATCTCCACACTCCTTGCATATTGGTTTGTCCTCTTTCATAAGTATAAAGCTGTGTGTGAGGTGTGGGTATGTGTTTTGTGAAGATCACCTAAAATGGCCACCATGTTGCGTTTTTGGTTACTGCATGATTTCCATTCCTTAATGACAGGTTTGACAAGTATAGTTTGTAGTTTATTTCAATGTTTCAAAAATCCTGCCATTTCACTCTCACTTTTCTTTGTACAAGCTTCTTGGTATCT
This sequence comes from Amblyomma maculatum, assembly GCA_023969395.1. Lineage (NCBI taxonomy): Eukaryota > Metazoa > Arthropoda > Arachnida > Ixodida > Ixodidae > Amblyomma > Amblyomma maculatum. Next base: position 8,462 of record JAJIZL010070550.1, read on the forward strand.
TCATGCAGCATTCATCCTCTGTAATTTAGTATTGCGTCAAGGTAACCTGGTTATTTCTTTTCATCACCTTTCAAGACAACTGTCCCGATTTCATAAAGTGTAGGGTTTCTGACGACAGGAACTCCTTGGAAGTCATAGAAATAAATGAGATCCACAATCATGAGCTATCTAGTGTATGCATATACATGTCCATCGCTCAGTGGAATGGTGTTAGTACGCTGTTAGAACAGGTCTTGTGGTAACAACAACCATTGTCTGAGGTTGTCCTTTAATGGGCATTGAAATGCTATGTAACTACAGGTACTGATAGAACTCTTGATCATGTTATGTGATGATGCGATCCTTGCATGCATATAGGTGTACATTTCAGAATCTGCAGTGCACCACTTGACCATTTGCAACCAGTTAGTGTGAAAATGTATTTTTTATGCATGTTAACCAGTATTTAACGGATGACCCCTGTGCACAAGCCAAAAGTGCCACGAGCCAAATGTCACGAGGCCACACGACATGGCAGGAGCTGTTAAGTCAAGCTTACAAAGTTATATTTCAAATATGTTCTGGGAGGTTTCAGCTCCAATTAAGAAAGGTTGAGGCTTACAGAGGTCTATGCCAGGTTGTCTATCACCTAACAGGGCAGCCTACGACCATATGCTAATGAGTATATCTGAGATAACAGAGACATGAATTAAGGAATTAGTAATTATGTTTGTAGCAAAGGGCATGTAAATTAATGGGAATCCACAGTGGGATCTGCAGACAAGAACCATTAACGCTGGCACACCATACCCTTACAGGTGGAGATTAGGAGTCTCCCTAATTTTTTTTCTGCTCAAAGCTTGTCATTTCCTTCGTTCTTCCAGATGAGGAAGATGTGAAAATGATAGCATCGAAAATTCCAGAGACCATCGTTAACAAGGATGCTGATCCCAACAGCGTAAAAAGGAACTTCAGAAAATATGGGTGACTAGTAATGCTGACAACAGTTGAGGCTAAGTGGAAAGGCATGAAATTGAAATGCAACATATGCAGAGATATGTTGCGAGACGACCAGTCTGTGGTGTGCGACATCTGTCTCCGTTAGTTTCATCAAGTGATTGGCCAAAGCAGATGGGGCTTGTAGTTTAGTGATAAGTGCAGTGTAGTAGCATAGATGCAACCTTGCCTATTAATAATTGAAGTGGAGTAAGTGCATTGTTTTGTTTTTGTAAGATGTTCATGGTTTCCATGCAAACATTATGAGAAATTTTTTCCTAGAGAATGTTTGCTGAAATCTGAATATAATGTGCAATAAAACTAGTGTTTTCTTGCTATTTACTTTTTCTTGTATACATTAGTTCTGTGAAGAAAACCACCGGCTAGAAGGAAATGTAATGGCATGCATTTTGATACTTGGCCCCGTTGTGCTGGCTCTGTAGTTGGCTGCTGAACCGAAAGGTGCAGATTTGGTTCCAGCCACAGCAGGGGCATTTCAATAGAGGCGAAACAATAGGCCGTCATGCATCGTGCGGTGTCAGTGCATGTTAAAGAACCCCAGGTGGTCGAAATTATACCGGAGCCCTCAACTATTGTGTTCCTCATAGCCGTAGTTATTTTGGGATGCTAAACCAGATATATATCACATCATACTCTGAGTAAGATGCTATTCATGGTCAGTTAATCATACACTAAATGATCAATTTTTTTCTGCATGGTACAGCAGCTGTTGTACAATTTTACATTAGCCTTCATAAAGAATATCACACTGGCTCCACATGGCCTTCTGTTGATCCTTGATATGCATCACAATCACACACCTGAGTATGCATTTGTCTAAGGGCACCGATGCATGCAAGGAGGGGACCGTTACTTTCCATTTGTCAGAACTGAAATGCACGATCCACATCATTTCTGTAATTCAACTGCTTGCTATTTTAACTGTCCAGCATAAGTTTCAAAGAACTGCAATTAGCAAATTAATCCAAGCAGGAAACCATGCCAAGAACTGTTTTGGTTTGCTTCGGTTTCATCTTTAACAACTGTTTGAGAACTAAAGTTAGCCAAATGTTGCAAAACATAGATGAGAGGTTGCAAAATCTAAAAAACAATGCAGCCTACCTGTGGCATGTAGGGTTTCACATCCTAAAGTGACATACGTAGCTATGAAAAATACCGTAGTGGAGAGCTCCAGACTAATTTGACTGCCCGGGCTTTGTACTTTGCATTGACATCTTGCAGGAAACAGAAGCATTTGCATTTCACCTGCACCAAAGTGCGACTGCCATCACTGGCATTAAACATCACGACCTTGGGGCAAGTAACGGAACATGCCACTAAGATGTCGCAGCGTCTACGTGCATGCTATACACGTCAACCTCTCTAGCATTAAAGCTGTCACATGCATGGCAGATATTCATGTTCAGCTTTGGACTGACAAGTTTAAAAGTGTACTATTTGTGTTTGTCTAGCATGAAAAACAAAGGAAACTAAGCTAAGAAAAAACGAAAAAAAAATGAACATATCTTGATAAAGCACTAGTCATTAACACATAAAGCATATTCGTTCCTTTATTATGATAAAGTGGCCTTCAACAATGGTACAAAGCCTGAA
>JAJIZL010070552.1:0-21457 GCA_023969395.1 Amblyomma maculatum
GAGTCAGGGTACCGTTATATCCTCACTATGTTATGCCCAGCCACAAAGTTTCCAGACGCTGTTCCGCTGCGCGAGGTGACGTCCGAGAGTGTAGTGGATTCGCTGCTGTCAGTGTTTGCACGAGTTAGATTGCCTTCCGAGATCCAAAGTGATCAGGGTAGCGTTTTCACAAGTGTCCTCACCACCTCATTTCTCGAGCGATGCGGCATTAAGGTAGTGCACAGCTCGAACCACCATCCGCAGAGCAACAGCGTAGAAAGATGGCATTCTATTCTCAAACGAGTACTGAGGGGACTGTGCTATGAAAACAAGCGCGAATGGGATACCTGCCTGACTGCAGCACTTTTCGCTTTGCGGTCAGTGCCGCACGAATCTACTGGATTTAGCCCAGCCGAGTTGGTGTACGGAAGGTCACTGCGCTCACCTTTGCGAATGGTGCGCGAAGCCTGAGAGGGGCGCGTAGAAGACCCAACAGTAGTAGAATTCATTCTGAACCTCCTGAATCGCTTACATAACACTAAGGAACTCGTTGAGGCCAGCATGACTTCAGCCCAGGCTCGTTCCAAAGTGTACTATGATAAGTCAGCCCGTCAAAGGACGTTTCGTATCGGGGACCAAGTGATGTTGCTAAGAGGTTTAAGGCAGAATAAGCTTGAAGTACAGTGGGAAGGACCTGCTGAAGTCGTTGCAAAGCTTTCTAACACTAACTACGCAGTGAAAATCCCCGGTAGGCGTAAAGAGTGCGCTTGCATTGTATGGGCCATTCAAAAATTGCAGTGCTATCTTGGAGGGGCCAAATTCACCGTAGAGACGGACCATTGTCCCCTGGCTTGGCTGCAAACTGCGACATCGAAGAACAGTCGCGTTCTGAGGTGGAGCTTGATTTTACAGCAGTATACAATTTTGAAATAAGATACAAAAAGGGGAAGTTAAATGGGAATGCAGACGCGCTTAGCCGCTGTTTCTAAGTGGTCCGAGGTGCTCCTCACCATGTATCCAAATTGATACTCAGGTGTTTTTTTTCGTGCGCTTGTATATATCTGACTATGTAAAGCATCACGTTTGGTTTTCCAGGCATACGTGGGTCCTGAGCATCTTGAGTGTGGGCTTTTCTCGGACAGCGATGGCAGTTTTCTTTTCTTTTGACCTGGTCTCTTCATACGGGAGCCGAGTGCTTGCTTAGACATGTGGTTGAGTTTCAGAGACAGCTCAAGCAATTTGGCCTGCGACAATCAAGACAACGCGACAAGCGACAGCGAGCTTCAAGCGTTCATGTGCAGGCCATTAAGTCGTCTCTTCATGCAGCAGCTGCGACTACTGCCCTCCATGACTCTTCTGGCGAGGGAGGAGGCTGTTGTGACCGTGCATGGTCCGCGCTTGCGCGCACTATTGTGCACCTGTGGGCATGGTATTGATATGTGCTGTTGGTTCAAGGGCTCTAAGTGAGCCTGTTCACATGAATATTTTTGTGTGAGCATGCTTTGCTTTGTCCTGACCCTGCAACTGCCAAGTTGGCCCTGTCAAGGGAACCTCAAGAAAAATACGAAGAAACGTCGCCCTGTGAGAAATAGCCGGAAGTGCTTTTGTTCAACTGTTCACCCTTCCCGTCGAGAGGCGCTGTTGTCAAGTGAGGAATGCCTATTGTCCAAAGGAGACGATCGGAGTGACACGTCCGCTGATGTACAGGAAAAGAAAGGAGCATGAGGATTACGGCCATTAGAGGATTTCCCGTGAATGCAGGAAAGAGTTGCATTGCAGGAAAGGGACAATGCTTGGAGCAGTATTCGTGGCGCGCACGCACACTTGGGTTTCTGAGAAGGAAATCCACTTGCCGGAACCAACATCGCGAATCTTTGCAGAAGAATTGAAATTTACCTCCTCGCCGTTCCCAAGCTCTACCCGCCAACAAGTGACCACGCCCGACGAAACAATACTGGACCAGTCAGTGCATCAGACCATCAGTGCAGTGATGTGATCGATTGGTTGCCGATATCTGAGGGGTGTGCCCTGGAACTGATTAATCAGCATCTTCAGAGAGGGGCTGGACATAGGGGATTTAAGGACGTTGCAGAGCACGAAATGAGGCTCTGAGCCCTGGGTAAACGGCTCATCCAGACGCTTCTCGCTTTAGCTCTTAACGCTTGCCGTTTTGCTGATATATCGTTTTTTCATGTAAATAAGTTTTCTCAAAGTGCCTGCTTGTATATATTTTACCAACTTCGAAGATTCAATCCTTCATCAACCCGGAGTCTCTGCACGCTACCAAGTGAAGGCCGGGTCGACTTAGTCCCAGCGTCACGGCAACGGGCTGTAGCCGGTCGTCTCATGTGTTGCAGTGTTGAATGCAAACGTTGTAAACGGCAGTATAGTATCCCAATTCTTGTGGTCAGATGCGATGTACATAGATAGCATGTTTGTGAGTGTGCGGTTCGTGCGCTCCGTCAAGCCGTTGGTTTGAAGGTGATATGGTGTAGAAGCGACGCACACAAACGGAGAAGCTCTTCCACAACATCTGTAATAAACTGACGACCTCGATCACTGATGATCACTCGCGGAGGTCCATGGCGGAGGATCACAGAACGGAGCAAGAACAGGGATATGTCGTGCGCGGTGGCTGAAGGAAGAGCTTCCGTTTCCCACGATTTCCGTCGGATGACTTCGGGAAGGGACCCATAAGGTGGATTCCGATTTTCTCAAATACACCACGTAGTGGAGACACAGGATGCAGCAGGCCCTGTGGCGTGGACGTAGGACGTTTGTGTCGTTGGCACTCAGTGCAGCTCGCCACATATCGCTCAGTCGTCTGGCGCATCTTTGGCCAATAAAACCGGTCGCGGACACGATGGAGCGTTCGTGCAGAGCCCAGGTGACCGGAAGTGGGGTCGTCATGCATGGCACTCAAGATGCACGAGCGGTAGCTCTCGGGAATCACAAGCAGAAAATTTGTACCGGTGCTTGAGTAAGCCTTTTTGTACAAAAGGCGATCACGGAGACAAAATGGGCTGGAAGCAGTGGAATCCCGCGCCTCCGCAAGCAGTGGCTCGAGGCTTATGTCGGTCTCTTGCGCAGTCCGCAGAGTCGAGGCGTCGGGAAACTCGGGCACGACGAATGCGATGTAATGATCGAAATCAACAGAGTCACATTCGGTCGTAGGAAGAGGAAGACGTGAACGACAGTCTGCATCGGCGTGTTTGCGGCCACTCTTGTACGAAACAGTGAAGTCGTATACTCCTGCAGACGAAGGGCCCAGCGTGCCAGACGACCAGATGGATCACGAAGGTTGACGAGCCAACACAGGGCATGATGGTCCGTCACAACTGTGAAATGACGTTCATATAGGTAGCACCGAAACCGCTGAACAGCGAAAACTACAGCGAGACACTCCTGCTCCCCCTACTGAAAAAAAACTAAGGGGCAATAACCTCACATTTTCTCACACAATCTCACTCAATTCACATAAGAAATCACATACAAGTCGCATATAATTGCATAAGTTCTCATAGCTTCTTGTACATTATCATAAATTATGTACGATATTTTATGATAATGATGTGCACCGTATGAGACTATGCGTATAAATGAGATTTTATGAGGTTATTGCCCCGTAGAACTTTTGGTTTTTCAGCGTAACAGTGTAGTTACGCTCAGGTTTGCTGAGGGAACGGCTTGCATACGCAGTTACATGCTCGCCTATTGCCGAACGTTGCACAAGCACAGCGCCAACACCAATCCCACTTGCATCAGTGTGGACTTCAGTCGGAGCGGAGGGGTTGAAGTGCAGTAGTATATGGGATGTAACGTAAGCAGAAACTTTAGTTGGCGGAAAGACACGTCACAATCTGAGGTCCAGTCGAAAGGGACGTCCTTTTGTAGAAGGGATGTCAGAGGGTAGGCGACGTCGGCAAACCTTGGGATGAATCGTAGTAAGTAGGAACACAGCCCCAGCCCGAGTACCAGCGCTTGATGTTCGCCAAAACGGCACTTTTTGGAATTCAGGACAAGGCCAGCCTTCTGCAAGCAATCTGAAACAATAGTGGGTCGCGTATTATGTTCAGTAAAAGTCCGGCCAAAAATAACAATATCGTCTAAATAGCACATGCAAATTTCCCACTCGAGGCCACGAAGTATTGTGTCCATAAATCTTTCAAATGTGGCCGGCGCATTACATAGGCCGAAGGGCATCACGTTAAATTCAAATAGGCCGTCCGGCATAACAAATGCAGTTTTTTCCTTGTCAGCAGGGTCCATCGGAATCTGCCAATACCCCGATCGCAAGTCAACTGAAGAGAAATAAGACGCGGAGAAAAGGCAATCTATGGCATCGTCGATGCGCGGGAGAGGATACACATCCTTTGAGGCGACGATAGTCGATGCAGAACCTCCATGTTCCGTCTTTTTTCTTTACCGCTATCACGGAAGCAGCCCAAGGATCGGATGATTCCTGTATTACACCCCTGTTCAACATGTCTTGAACTTGCTCGGTGATGATCTTACGCTCTGATGGCGACACACGGTACGGCTTTTGACGGATCGAATGGGCAGATCCCGTGTCAATCCGGTGGCGTGCGCGCGACAGCGGAAAACGTTGCGAGCCGTCGGACTGCGCGAAATCAAAGACGGGTAGGTGCTGGGACAAGAGGTTCTTCAATATCTGTCGTTGTGAAGTGTTCAACGATGCGCTGATCATCGGATGAAGCTTTTCGTCAGCAGGTGAGTTAGTAGCGGGGTTGTCTAGAGAAGGAGTAACGACAGCTACACAATTCGGGAGAGTTGCGCTACATGAAGCTAGTTTGGAGCCCGCTGGAAAAATAACTGGTTCCGATGAGCAATTTATAGTCCACAGTCCGGTACGGCCCTCTTTCACGCGAACCAAACAATGCGGCACTAATACATTTTTCTTTGCGCACTGTAAATTAAGAGGCGCCACAGTAGCCTCAAGAGAGTCAATAGCACGGGAGCAGGACACCTGGACCCACACTGCAGACTGTGGCGGTATGACGGCTTCATCACACAGACAGAAAACGTCTTCATAATTTGACATCTCTTCCAAAAGTTCACGAGGAAGAGAACCACTAACACTTAGCTCTCCCGTTCGACAATCAACTGTAGCGCCGCACATACTCAGAAAGTCAATCCCCAAGGTTATGTCGTGTGTAGATCGGGGCAGTACTGCGAACTCCGCCAGAAATACTGTGCCCCCCAAAGCAACTTTAACGCTGCATACTCCAACCAGATACAGTAACTCTCCACTCACTCCATAAAAATTAGCAGTTTTGTCCCAAACAAACATAACTTTGTTCTTCAAAAGGTTCTTAAGATCTAAACTCATTACTGAAACTGTAGCACCAGTGTCTACCAACGCCACCGTTGGCAAACCATCAACAATCACATTGACCTTGTTCTTGAACATGCACACAGACGAAGAAATAATAGGTAGCAGCGCACATTGTCCAGCGACCTCACCTCCATTGGCCGCGCTGGCTAGTTTTCCTGTGTTGGTGGTGGAGATCGGCGCCGTGGAGACGGGGAGCGGCGCACACCAAATGACGGAGGTGGTGTCACACTACGGTCAGGCGCTGGCGAATGGCTGCGGAGCCCTTCGTTTTGAAAACGACCCCTCCGGGAGGGATGTTGTGGCCGATAGCTGTTGATGTAGGGCTGGATGGTGCGTCGGTTCGATGTCGTCGGGGGATTTCTGAACGAGTCGCGCCGATTGCAGTAGCGGGAAATGTGGCCCGTGGCACCACACCGGTAGCACACTGGAAGAGGTCGGTCAAAAAGTGGCGTGTCAGCTGGTTCCTGCATGGTAGGCCGCGGCGAATATCTAGATGGTGGTTCCGTGACGATGTAGCTGTCCGGCGATCGGCACGATGTACCACTGGAGTAAGGGCGAGGATCTCTACCCTGATGGCAAGAGAATTGTTGGTAACTCTCTTCCGGTCTTGGTCGCGGAGTGTATAGGTCCTCGCGGCAGGCGAAGTTGGTGACATTCGCGGACATCGGCGGGCACGCACCCCCATAGGTTGGAAGAACATATACGTCACCTCCGAAGCTATTGGGCCAGGCAAGCTGCTCATGTGACATCTCATCTCGAACGATTTCACGGATGGCGCACAGGATCGAGGGTTGTAGATGGCAATTCTTCAATACTAGCCACATGTCACTACAGTGGCTAGTATCAATACTAGCTACTGTAGTGACATTTGCGAGCCGTCCAAATTTCGGTGTAATGCGGCGAGTCTTTAGGGCCTCGAATGTTCGGCAGTGTCGGATAACGTCAGAGACCGAACTCAAGTTCTCCTTGGCAATGAGGAAGTGGTAGACATCTTCCACAATGCCCTTGAGCAGATGGCCTACTTTATCGTCTTCAGTCATCCTGCTGTCGACGGTCTTGCACAACTTGAGTATGGCCTCGATGTAGGTGGTGCAAGGTTCTCCGGATGCCTGGGCCCTCTGAGCAAGTGTCTGCTCGGCCTGTTTCTTCTTTGCAGTTAGATCACCGAAACATTCCTTGATTGCTTCGACAAAACTTTCCCAAGTTGTCAGGGAGTCCTCGTGGTTCTCATACCACATCAAGGCGGTTTGCGTCAAGAAAAATACATTGGCTAGTTTAGCCACCGAATCCCGGCGGTTATAGCTGCTCACACGTTCATAATGGGTGAGCCAGTCATCAACATCTTCCCCTGCTTGGCCGGCAAAGGAACGAGGCTCGCGAAACGGTAGCGTCGCATTCGTGGTGGTCGGCGGCACATCACGAGACGGGAATAGATGGTCCCGTGTTGATGTTCGGGGCTGCTCGGTAGTCTGCTGCATTCCTGTTGAAAAGGGTGGGAGACCAGCGAGGCGACGGCTCCGACGAAGCTCCAGCGGTTGAGGATGCGTCTTGAGGGCAGTCGTACCCAGCACCTGACCACCAATTTGTTATGACGGGGGTAAGACGTCGGAGCGCTGAACAACAAGACGATAGGGCAGGAAGCTCAGCTGATCAACGGCAGCGCGTCCCGCACGAGAGTCTTTTTTCAATGTCTTTCTCCTTCACTTGTGTTGTAAGCTTCATCTTCTTCTGTACTGTTACAATATATTGGAATAGGAAAGAAAGCAAACCGGGTCACTCCCAGCCCCGGCAGTGCTACACATCTTCCACCCAGACATCTACACGAGTGATATGTGCAGTGTATGTCAAGTGGGTCCGGCGGACCAATGGCACATCATGTGGGACTGTGCCAGGTTCCCGACCGAAGCTGCATCTAGGACATACCCAAGGGAGAGCGCACTCTCCCTCGAGACCGGCCGTGGCCTCACAGAGTGCTGTGCAAAATACAGACAAGGACATTCAACTATGGGCCGTCCAGCAGGCCCGGGGTGCGCTCGAAAAGCACAAGCCTCACAACCCACCACAAACGGGCCAAATGAGGTAGTGCAGAATAGGGCATAACCCCGGGTCGACGCTTGGCCAGCGTCACGACGCTTTAACCCGTCGTTTGCCAGCTCCTTAATAAAGTTATACATACATACATGCATAGGAAAGAAAGCTCGGTATTAAAAAGTGAAGTAGAAAAAAACCCGACTTTTTTTCCGAGCCCGAACCCGTTTGAACCGGTTCAGGCAAGGTCGAACTGGTTCGAACCGTAACGGAATGCGTCTCCGGAGCCGAACCCGAAAGGCGTGAACCCAAACCGAACCCGAAAATTCCGGTTCGACACCCTGGTAATACCATTTTTGAAAATTAAATTATCATCTCACGTGTGACTTATCACATAGGGTGCGGACGGAGCAAAATATTACCATATGCAGAGACGCGTCGTTACGAAAAGGTAAAGTGTGCTTGCACTGTTCACATTACGCTACTTTCCATAATCCTGACAAGTGGGTTGTACTGAATGGAGCAAACGCCATGACAAATTATTGGAAACATTGTCCTCTCTAGCTATAATAATGCGGAACCCGCCCACCACCCTCGCGACGTTTCTGGCTGAAACTGTGATTATGAAGAAACTGCTACAGCAGCAATGCAGCCAGTACGCTTGGCCACTGAATTCCATCTCTGCGCTACCGCCGACTGAGCGCACCGACTACACCCTAAGTTACGATCTCACTCAACCTCAAACTCACACATAAGGTTGAGGTCTTATTTGCCGACCTCACACAAAAAATTTCCATCTGTGGCCGACCTCACCTCGCCTCACTCCATGAAGTTGAGGTCATTTTGAGGTTGAGGTTGATCTCATGAGGTCGAAACCTCACGAGGTTGCTCACCTCTTTTGTACAGTGCTAATTTGTTGAAGTGAATGCAACATGGATGGCATCAGGTTTCACACGTGGCTTTGGATAGGCATAGATGGTGCGCGATTTTGCACAGCTGGCTCTTAGGTTGTGAATTATGGAATATTATATAATGCATTTATATGTGAAATGGGCAAGCTGGAGCTCTTTTATTTGTGCAAATAATGCGGTTTCTAGCAGGCACGAAGTTCGATTACTCGTACGTGTTAACAGCTTTGCAATGATTTTTAATTGGTGCTAATGTGGAACATATGTCCTGGGTATGGCTTTTACTTAAGGCCAGCTTACTTTTCCTTCCCATTTGTAATTGAAGTATTGGGGTGCAAAGTTCTTTGACAGTTCTGATATTACATTCACCTGGACTCATTTCATAACTAAACTCTTGCAGCTTATTTGTTTGTTGATAAACATTTTCTTTCTTACAAATTCAGTGAATATGGCTATCCTAGGAACCAACGTTACTAGATTCTAGGAACCAACAAAAACCAGCAGACTACAGCCATTATTTTGTCAAATGATGCGAGGAGCCAAGCATACCTAGCCACAATATTTGCAATAGTTCAGAGATGCTCTAAGCCAGGAACATGTAACAGGCATCACAGGCAAAATGTTTTTGCCTTTTCTGCTTTTTTTTTTCAACCTGGGTATTGCTATAGAGGTAAATGCATGGCCCCAAGGTTAAAGGTTCAGTAACAGTTACTGAATATATTAAAGTGTTCTTATCATTTAATACCCAGCGCAGCTTGCGATATATATGCACTAAGTGCATGGGCATTGTGATGATAATGCAAGGAGGTATAGTCTTTGCCAAAATTTTAGAACCCAGGGGCTCTGCTTCTAAGGCATATAGTGGCACTCATTTAGAATTTATGGAAGCTCTTTCCGTTGTAGATGGTAGAACAAAAAAAAATCTTACGTTGAGGATATTTATAACAGTGGGAATGCATTACGAACCACACAAGGTGGCTCAGAAGCAAATCCCCTGGGCTCTAGACTTTTGGCAAAGCCTGTATTTCTCACTGCAGACAATTGCTTAGTGCACTAGCTTCTTAAGTTTATATTCAAAAGTAGTAACTAATAGTTCCACAAAAGTAATGTCATACGCGATTTTCACCTGCTGCACTGGCGGAACAATTATGTAGGGCTCTCCACTACAGCGTTTCTCATACTATGTTTAGAATGGGGCTCGAGAGGAGACGGTACTCATGTAAAAAACTAACACTACTTCAATCAGTCCTGCTTGTGGCTACAAATAATGCTCTCTCGCTACTTCATTTCGCAACCTTGTCGAACTCAATAAAAGCGGTGTAAATTACCGTAAAAACCTGCATATAATTGTGAGTTTTTTTTTCCTGATTTTATCATGTCATATTTCCTCCTCGTATTACATGCTGATCCGAAACAATTGCAGCCTAAATTTTCAGTTCAGGCCTCATTATTAATCAGTGCTATATGCATCAGGTTTCCAGCGAGAGAAGGCGCTATCTAGCAGCTCAGTGTTTCGATGGTTTCGGTTTCACCATGCTAACCCCGCAATCCTGGCGACCATGGTGCCCGCAACGCACACATGGCCAGAAGAATGCTGAGCACACCTAACACGGGTCTCTCATGGGCCACAATGAAAGGGAATTGCTGCAAAATAATTCCAGTCTTGTACATCTCAAGTCCTTGGTTTTATCTCTAGCCATTTTCGTATCAAACAGGTACAGACTTTTCTTTTGTGGTTCAATCAGCCATGGGTAGGGTACAGACAGCACTGTTCTCTGGATTCGAGTAAGGAATGAATAGACGTACATTGTATGAATTTCGCATGAATAGCATGAAGATAACACACGAGCTAGAAGAAGACAGGACAGAGGCTGGACTATCAACTGTTTATTTAACAGATCAGGGCTGAAATATACACAGGGCACTCAGACTTGACATTGCAAAATCAGCAACCACTCAACTATCAGTCGTGAAACTTTTTTATTATAATTTATTAAGATCGCATTCACTTATCTGCATGGATATCTCACAGCATCCATTTTCAATTCCAATCTAGGAAAACCTTGGTAACAGCAGGCAATCATTGCAAAAGCGAGGCAGTTAGCAATTAAAGATGAGACCTTCTTCAGGGTCTCTCCCTGATTTTTTGGTTTTGTTTCATTTTTTGAGCAAGGTTTTTGTCGAGCATATCCCACAAGGTTGAAGGCAGAGCATGGTAACTATAAAGGCGCGGGTGATAGTAGTGTCGTAATTACCACTCAATACTGGTTTCTTAAATGCTATATTGGATGAGCATGCAGGTTATCAGAGACACTACAAGGATGGGCTGAAAGGAAAGGAATTGTTGGGGAGCTGCAGACTAGCTTTCGTTAAGGGCAGTGCATTGAAGGCAATTTGTGTTGAAACAGTGGGTAGAAATTGCCAAACTCAAAGCAGTCTTCAAAGCACCAATGCAGCATTTCTTGATATATCGAAAGCTTATGGCTATGTCGATAGACAGCTGTCGTGGGACATTCTCTACGAACTCGGCCTCGAGGATGATTGTGACAATGCTCAGGCTTTATACAAGGACATTACTGCAGTGGTGACTTGGGGCTCATACTCCACTACAACAATGTGCACCGAGGCCTGCGGCAGGGTTGCCTACTGTCACCCCTGTTGTGCATGTTATATGTGGTAAGTGCAACACAAAGGCAGGAGGCATCAAGCTGTGGCTTCACTTTGCTACGCCATGAAAAGGGACGACATTGTGCTGCTTGGAAATGCAGCAGGTGAGCTACCGGACATATGTGGTACAGTTTCAATAACTGCAAATCGGCAGTCATGATGGACTCTGCAGGAAGCGCCCATACAACTCGTGGCGCAGACGAAATCCCAAATGGTCACTGATGTAAAACGGATATACGAAAGCGGATGGTCGAATCTGTACGTCCACCACTGGATTCGCTTTTACACAGCTATAATATAATTCGTAGTCGTCTGAATGCTCGTCTGAACTACGTATAAATCAGTAATGTCATCGAATCTGTATTATATGATGCCAGAGTGAATCGATGCGATAGAAAGCTTTCCATTAAACACTTTTTTTTTTTTACTTTCCGCATGTTTCACCACTGAATTCTTTCTTCAAAATTTTTTGACGAAAAGTTCGACCATAAAACAATTTTCTAATCATTATGTTTCAGTGAAACTTTAATCGTAGTCCCAAACTGCGCATGCGTATTCCAGTTTGGGACGGACGAGCGTTAAATAGGTCAGCAGTTCGACAGAAGGAGGTGAAAGTCGCAAGTTACGGCGTAAAAAACCAAGCGTGCGATTGGTGTCTTTAGCAATGTTAGAGACGTGAATAGACCAAGTGAGGGAACGGGTAATGGCTACACCAAGACATTTATAAGAGTCAACTGCGGAAATTTTAGAGCCAAATATATAATACGAAGGTGAAGGAAAGGACTGTCTACGGTGGAATGTAATTAATGGCATCTTATTTGTGTTTAGGGACATGAGCCATTTGCTACACCAGGATTCGATGTAATTCAAGTCGTTCTGTAACAGTTTAGTATCGTTGCTGTTAGCGATAGGTCGATAGATTACGCAGTCATCCGCAAATAGTCGTATGTTAGAAGTCATATCAGTAGCCAGGTATTGGCTGTCGCCATGCGCCCGTGCCATTGTCGCACAGGGCTCGCCGTTGACATCACCCGGAGCGATCTTCGAAAACGTGCGAGTCGAAAACGCACTAATGAATACAGGTCGTCTGACTCATCAGCAGGGCTACGGGCGAATGTTCGCCCATGCTAGGGCAGGGGATAAACTCCTAGGCCGGACAAGACGGGAAAGCGGGAGAAGTCCCGCGAGGCCTCATCCCGCCGGCGACTGCGGAGTGCCGCAAGGAGACGTCCACTCTCGTCCAGTTCCCCAGCCGAACAGAGTTGGCTTTGTCCGCGTGCGCGGTGACAAGATCAGGGGTGGCGCTTGTGCTGCCTAAGCCTTAGTGCTGCCGCGACGCTGCCGCCATCTCTCAATAGTTAACGTTAACCACCAATGTTGGCGCCATAGTAACTACCGCGGGGGAAAGCCGACTTAAAGGGGACGATGGGAGGTCGTTCCCCACAAGCTTTGTCTGAATAGTTTATAATGTCAGTCCATAATGTCAAAACACGCACGTTTTTCGAGAAATATTGGTTACCCTCAAAGCTGAAACAAATTCGGTGTGTTTTTAAGACAACGGATTGCAAGGAGCAGATGTCTGACAGTGAACATAACAAAAGCATTTCCATGGCAACCAGGTCCATCATGTCAATTGTACAAGGAACACTGCACCAAAGAAACACTACGAAAGAATACACCACCGCGCGGCGCTCACACGCACGCACGCACGCACGCACACACACACACACATGCATACATGCATACATACATACATACATACATACATACATACATACACCTAACAGCACTTTTCAGTGAGCTTATGTACCCCCACATGAGGCGCTCAGTTTATAGTAGTGACCCTCGCAATTCGAGCGAAGTTATTCCAATCATTTTAAGCTTGCGACATCAAAAATGGAAAGTAAAAGACGGCATGCTCATGTTGCTGATAATTTTATCGGCAGAATTGTGCGCCAACATTGGTGTGCACGTGAGTCGATTTAATTTTTTTTTTTTTAGTTGGTGTTGCGAGCAGTAGTATATTTTTATCGCAGCCTCCCTCCACCCAAAGCTCACAGTTTGCTGGATTTCAGCTTTTGCAGTCCTGTGACGTAGGTAGCGTTTCAGTCAACGCCAGCACAAAACAAAATAAAAAACAGACTCAACCATGTGCATGGGCCACATCAGCGTATGATTCTGCCTATAAAGAATGCACGACCTTTAATTTAGGATGCAGTCTTTCGGATAGGCCGTCGTCGGAATAGGCTGCTTTCGGCCGCCCCTTCATTAGAAAATGGAACGTGCTTGGCACACTCGCAAAACAAAATAAAAAACAGATTCAACCATGTGCATGGCAACGTTGGCCACGTCAGCGTATGATTCTGCCTATAAAGAATGCACGACCTTTAATTTAGGATGCAGTCTTTCGGATAGGCCGTCGTCGGAATGGGCTGCTTTCTGCCGCCCGCCCCTTCATTAGGAAATGAAACATGCTTGGCACACTCGCTATCGGCACGTACGGCATCAATAGCGCCACGTATCGCAATTTTCCTGCTTCGATCACAAGCCACTTGTGCTAATCTTTTTTCCGTTGCAGCTGTACAACTCAAAAACGAAATGACGCATCCGTAAAAAAAAAAAAAAAAAAAAAAATGTAACGGAAATCATTTTATTTTCCTATCGTTCGACGGCTTCGCAATGAGTCACATGGCACGTTCATAGCAGCTGTATGCGATGCGACGCCAGCACATGCAATTTAGTTGACGGAGACTTCAGAATGATAAGCCGACGCTGGTGGTGGGTAGGCCGCCTTGAGCAGCACAAAGATGATTCCATAGGTCGATTTCCCCTTTTATCTTCTCTTCATTTTGTCGCTAGAGGTATCATGCTTGGCAAGTTAAACTATGCCTGGAGTGACGCTCCAATGTTCAAATGTGAAGACTGGGTGGAGCAAGGAACTGAGTGGAATTACTGGTAGGAGTAATAATTCACGAGCGCCATTTGGTGTGCTATAGTTTGCGCTTCATCGCTTTATCCACCATCAGTGATGCGAATACCTAAGACAGTCACTGAAAGCTAGGAGTGCACTATTGTTAGAAAACGTAACTAACGAGTAACCTGGTCTACGGGTTGCGCTGTGACAAGGAAGGTCGGGACAAAAACCTTTAAAATCATGGAGATGAACGAGATCAAGCGGACAGAAGGAACCTGAGACTCCTAAGAAAAAGCAACAAGAAGGGAATAGCAGTAAGTGGGCAATCGGTGAACTGCAGCTTGAGAAACTGAAAGAAAGAAAAGCCTGTGAGGCGGTGGGAAGAGGATACCTAGAAGAAGCATTACAGGAAATAAAAAAAAAGAAAAAAAAAAAAGGAAAGGGAAGTAGAGTCTTAATTCCAATGCCGCTCGTGTGGACGAGACAGCATACAAAACACAAGGTCCCTGAAACTGTCCCGCAATTATCGTTAAGTTTTTTTTTTTTTTTTTTCTGAATCCGTTTGAACCGGTTCGGGCAGGGTCAAACCTGTTCGAACTGGAGCGAAATGTATCTCCGGAGCCGAAACGGAACTCGAACCCGAAAGGAGTGAACCCGAACCCAAACCGAACCCGAAAAAAATCCGGTTCGACGCCATGTTCAGGGGTTGGTGCCGAGGATGACGAAATTTCGGAGACGTAGGAGTTCACTCAGGAAGGAATCAGGACGGCTAAGGAGGAGACCGACAGGGTTGAAGAAGAGCGCAAGGAGACTTCCATCACAGCTGAGCAAAGGCGTCTTTTCCTCAAAGAATCAGAAGCAAGGCAACTGGAGCTCAGACAATTGGATTTACTAATTGCTGTGTCAAAGCGAAATTATTCCAATAATAATCAGGTTGTTTCGACGGAGTCGGAAATCAAAATTAAAGATCTGCAACCAAGAGAATCGGAACAAGCGTGCGTCCGATCAAGACCTAAGTTGCTATAGTCGAGCTCACTTCACGCGAACGGGAAAAATGAATTCCGCGATAAACGCGTCGTCTAGTACCCCGCCTGCACAGCATAAGAGTGCCTCATGTAGTACTAAAGAGACGATGGGGGAAAGGGCTTTGAAAGGTAGAACACCGGTCGTTTGTTTCGGCTGCCGAAAGCATGGGCACCGTGCGACTCGGGTTTGCCGTAAGCCAAGAGTTGACTTTTCGTCCCGGTCCAAAGCAGCATTCACACTGGACTCGAAAAGGTCGCGCAACAGAGTTTCGTCAACCCGCGATAGGCGCCGACCGCCACCGAGTGTTCACACCGGTGTGCGACGATTCGCTTCACGTACGGCACCCCTTTCTCCGAACGAAATTTGGGAAAAAAAAAAAAATCGCGCTTTTTTTTTTTTTTTTCCCAAATTTCGTCAGCTACCGCGCTTTTGGTAGATAAATTTGAACTCATTTCAGGCATGGATATGTACAATTATTGAAGCGATAAAGGATACCTTGAGGTTATGCTCATGTGCAGGGTTGTTTCGGCAGCCAAAAGCGCTCTAGTTCGACGAAAACGGAAGCGGCGTTGGTGTTCGCGCCCGGGGTTCGGGTCGTTCGGGTGTGAATACGGCTGAAAACCGCATCTACACCGGCGACTGGCGGAGGTCGCGCGACTGGATTCGTCGTGGACGGGGAGACCCGAACGAGCCGCTAGCGACCCGTCTGAGGGAATCGCTCGCTGACCGATTTCTTGCGACGCGACTGCAAGTCGCAGAACTCCTCAGCCAATCCGCGGCGCTTCTGCCTACTTGCTATGGCGAGAAAAATCAAGAGTGCGTGCGCGCGTCGGCATGACTTGCTGCGTACGCAGTTGTCGGGCAAATATGTTAAGGATCACTGCGAGAGTGAAGCCCACAAACTCGGGCGTGTAGTCGTATTCTTCGCTATGCGTTCGACGCTCAGGCATGATGGGATTTCGTGATCTGCTACTTCGCGAGACCGTAAACAAAGGCGCGCACACCCCCGCCGCTTCCGTCTTCGTCGAACTAGAATGCTTTGGCTGCCGAAACAGCTCTGCACATGGCCATAACAACAAGATATTTTCCATCACTTAAATAATTGTACATATCCATGTTTGAAAGGAGTGCGAACTGATCTACCCCAAGCGCGGTAGCTGAAGAAAGGGGCCAGAAAGGCGCGATAATAATAATAATAATAATAATAATAATAATAATAATAATAATAATCAATCTTTATTTAATGTGCGCAGGAACAACCATGTGGTCTTTGTGCTGCAGCACAAATAAAAAAAAAGAAACAAAAATGAAAAAGCACAAACATGTTTACACACACAGAGAGAACACAAAAAAAAAGAAATAAATAATACATGAAATGAAACAGACGAAAAGTATCACGGAAAGTAAGCAAACAATGAGTAGCATCACTTATATACACAGTGAGAGAATTTTTTAGCACACCAGGAAATAAAGAAAAAAAAAAGAACGGTAGATAGAAGAGAAAAAAAAAGCAACAACAAATAACTGACATTGATTATATATTAATATAGAAATATACATAAAATAAACAACCCTTCCAGGCGCAACAAGTGCATGGTACTTAAAACACAGGCTAGAAATACAGAATAATACAATAAAGAAGTAAAATTGAACAAGGGGCAGTAAGATTCGAATATAAAGTTTAAAGTTGAAATATAAGTAAGAAACGGATAAAAAGTAGTTCACGATACAGACAGCATTGAACAGGAGAAAAAGCAAAAAGTGAAGTAAATACAATTTAAGGCTAGAAAGTGGGAGTTTTAAGTGATAAAGTACTATTTAGAATACAACGCTACGAACATCCAATGTAAATGAACAGAGCGAGTTTTGGAAGATGTCAAGGTGAGGACAAAAAGAGTTAAATAACCACTGCATCCTGTCCAGAGGGGAGTGGGAATGAAGAGGAGAAACCTGAAATGGTCTGAATTCCCTCATGCTCTTTCGCAGAACGCGCAGTAGGATGTACTCTAAGAGCTGAGGGCACATAATGTGGCCATGAAGGAGTTTGTACAGAAATATGATATCAAGTCTGATACGACGGCAGTGAAGGGAAGGAAGATTCAGTTGGGCGCTCCTGGTGGAGCGAGAGGGGGAAGTTGCGCAAGGAAAGCGATAATGAAATATCCGTAAAAATTTTTTTTGTACTCTGTCAACCTTGTCCAAGTTCGATTTGCAAGTGCCATTCCAAACAACCTACGCATACTCCAAGACCGGCAGGCATATGGACAGGTACAGTTTTAGGAACGGAAGTGGAGTATGGAACTCTCTCGAAAGTCTGCAAACGAATCCGAGTGTGCGCATAGCCCGCTGAGC
The DNA here is from genome assembly GCA_023969395.1 of Amblyomma maculatum. Lineage (NCBI taxonomy): Eukaryota > Metazoa > Arthropoda > Arachnida > Ixodida > Ixodidae > Amblyomma > Amblyomma maculatum. The sequence goes on from JAJIZL010070552.1 coordinate 17,231, forward strand.
AATGCGGTTAGTGTGAGAGGAGAAGCTGAGGGTGCGGTCAAAAAGTACACCAAGGTCATTAATTTCATCAACCCTATCCAACAGCACAGAATTCACAGAATAATGGTAGAGAAAGCTATGTGTTTTACGAGTAAAGGACACAACCCTAGTTTTGGAAGAATTGAGGGTAAGTCGATTCATCGCACACCAATCAGAAAAAGCAGATATGTCCGATTGCAACAACACGCAATCTTGAAAAGAATGTATTACCTTGAATATTTTTATATCATCAGCATAAAGAAGAAACGAGGAGTTCTTTATCGCCGAGGAAACATCATTAATAAAAACGGAGAAGAGAAGCGGGCCTAGTACTGAACCTTGAGGAACTCCACTCGTTGCAGGGTAAACGAAAGAAGTCTGTCCATTGACACTGACAAAGCAGAAGCGATCAAGGAGATAGTTGCGTAGGAGGGCTACGAGTGAGACTTCAACGCCAGAGAGTAGAAGTTTTTCAAGAAGTAGTGAGTGAGTAACAACGTCGAAAGCTTTGCTCATATCACAGTACACAGTGTCAACCTGACCCCTCTGAAGGACTGCTGCAGAGGCATACGTCATAAACGTGACAAGGTTGGTAGAAGTAGAGCGGCCCGACATGAAGCCATGTTGATTCGGTACTATGATATGTTTGAGATGGAAGGAAAGTACGCTGTGCAAATCTAATTCGAAAAGCTTAGAGGTTGCACATAGAAGAGAAATCGGACGATAATTGGAAACATCAGATTTGTTTCCAGACTTGAAGACAGGAAACACGCGTGCCATTTTCCACACGCGAGGAAAGGCAGCATTTTTTAAACAGTTATTAAATATGGCAGTCAGTACTGGTACGAAGATATAACTGAAGGCTTTTATTATGGCAGCTGGAATGCCATCAGGTCCAGGAGACAAAGATGGTCTCAGACGCTTAAGACTCTCAGTTATCAACTCCTCGTCAAAGAGAATGGAATTAGATAGTGCACCAGATGGAAGGCAAACGGAATCACAATGTGGATGTTTGTAAACGGAGGAAAAATGTTGTGCAAAACTGTCGGCAACATCCCGAATTTCCGAACCCTGAGAGTCAACTAAGCTGATACTTAAATCTGATTTAATGGAACGCTTGCGAACGTAACGCCAGAACTGACTAGGACGATTTGAGGCATTCCTCTCTAAAGACTCAAGATAGGAGTCGTAGTCCCGCTTGTATAAGCGTTTGCAAAGAGAACGCACACGGCGAAACTCATCTGCCCAATTGTGAAACCCAGGGCGTTTCGCTTTACGATGGGCCCCTTCCTTGAGCTTTAACGCCGTTATTAGTTCCCTTGAAAACCAGGAAGGGAACTTCCTACGCGTAGGAGTATGCAAAGGTATGTACCGACGCATACCATCAAGAACTATTTCTGTAAAGCGACTGACTTGTCTATCTGAATCATTAATGTCATTTAAAAGGGACCAGTCGACGGAAGAGAAGAAATTGAAAAGACCGACATAATCACCACGTGCATACGCGAAACGGGGCGAATTCCCCACCCGATATGAATTAGTAGAAGGTGAGGCAGAGAGAGCAGTAGTAACTAGAAGCGGAGGGTGAAATTTGTCACAGCGAGTCAGCGGTATGTCTGAACTCGAGACTCGAACACTTTCAAAATTCGATAGACAGATGTCAAGAATATTACCGCAACAATAATAATAATTGGTTTACAAGAAAGGAAAGGCGTAGTATCTGTCACACTTGTTCTGTGGGCACCTGAACCGTGCCTAGGAGGAGGGAGGAAGGTGGGAGTGAAAGTGGAAAGAGAGAAAGAAGAGCCGCAGTGGAGGGCTGCGGAGTAATTTCGACTACCTGGGGATCTTTAACGTGCACTGACGTCGCACAGCACACGTACGCCACTTCTTTTCGCCTCCACCGAAACGCAGCCGCCAGCGGTCGGCTCTTTCAAATCTTGTTCGGAAAAAGGGGTGCCGTGAAACCAGTCGCACGTCGGTGTGTACACTCGGTGGCGATCGGCGCTTGTCGCAGGTCGTCGAAACTCTGTCGCGCGACCTTCGCGAGTTTCCATAACCGACCAATTGAAACTGTGCGCAAGCCTGTACAACAGATCAGCTGCAGGTGGAGACAGCCTGCGAGACATCCGCGAGGTCGTTCGGGAAGAGCTGCGCCGGCTGCTACCATCATCCCAACAGCCTGAAGTCGCAACACTTGCGAACGTTCTCCGTGAAGTTCAGTAGGCACTGGGCGTTCTTCAAGGGACGATTCGATGCAAGAACCCACTGCGACGAACTATGCTGGCGCGTTACGCCGTCTTCCTTTCCGACGAGACCCGCTAAGCCCCATTTGATGTCTGCTATGAAGCAAAGAACAGAAAAAAATTGATAACCCTTTTCTGCACCATATTGATATATTTCGACCAAGATAGTCGCGAACAAGCCGCTTCTGAACGACGCCCCTTGGCTAGAGATGAGAGGGCTCGAAAAAAGCAGGAAATTTTGGAAAAAAAAAAAACTGCTTTCTTTCTTGTTTTTTTCCCCGAGGCATGCAAAACCGGGAAAAAAAGCCATATGGTGCATCTAAAAAAAAAAAAAAAGAAGAAAAAAAACTTGTAAATTTGTGCTAATCCATTGATATTATAGATGGCTGCTTCTAAATAGAAATGAACACTGAGAAGGCTGCAGAGCAATAATTTTCATTTTTTTTATTTAGCTTTGTTTGCCCAATTCAGGCTTAGTCGGAAAGCTTCTTGATAAAAGCTTAATCACCGAATCACTTCAGTATGCTGAAATGATGCATTTTGTGTTTCCATGTTCCGTTGAGTGCCGAAGCATCGGTATATATTTTAGTCTCGTTTCGTTCTTTGTATTTCGAATAAAGTGCAAAGAAAACCTAGTGAGGCCGTAGTCTCATCGGCGGGAAGGCTTCGTTCGGTAGCCGATGCCGGCCCACAAGCGATGACGCCTGCCGACCACCCCGCTGCGGGTGGTCGGCAGGCTGATCGGCAGGCCGATGTCGCGCGTCGCTGCACCATTTATATTACGTCATGCTACTGTGATGCGACCTCACTAGTTTGCCCGATACCTTTCAGAGCTTCATGCGTCAATAATTATGGTGTTAACAATGGGTCTTAATCGGCAGAAAGAGCATTTAACGACTATTTGGAGCTGAGTTAAAATTTATGCAAAAAGTTCGTTGTGTCCAGAACTTCGCTATGGGTGACCTTACATTCAGGGGCAGCCCATAGCTTGCTTTTTATAGCCTCGAAACTTGCTCCCCCAGCCCCTGTAAGAAACATGATAAAATTTGAATGTATGCAAAATGAACTGGAAGAAAAAAGAACTGAAGCTCAACATGGACTGATTAGAACAATTCAGGAAGAAGCAAAAAAGAAAAAAAGTCGCTAATACTCCTTTTCCATCTCAATGATTTAAAGAAAAATGCGATAACTTTAAACTGTATAAGAAGCATTATAGGAAAATGTACAGAACTGGCAGCACACGTACGCCTATTGGCCACGAGATCGAGCAGAGTCGCCACCTTGCGGCTCAGCGGCGAAACCTACTCAGTGTGGATGCGTTTTCGCGTCGCGTGCCAGTCCGCAGTGATTTAAGCACGCGCATGCGGCGTGTACAGGAGTGTTTTGTTTGTTTCGCGGTTCCTGTGAGCTTTTGCTTACCTATATGCCTCTTGCAAAATAAATATGAAGTCTATAACCCCACGCTTCATTAAAAAAATATATATATATACTTGTCCGTATCGAGCATGTCATGCTTGGATAAGGACATCATCCATCGCGGTCTTCGGCGCTTGAGATCCTTTGACATGCAATGTCTCAAACGAAGTGGTACTGTCGTTACCGCCGTGACAAAGCAAAGCAGGTCGTTGCCGTCAATAAAAGTTAATGCAAACATGGTGAAATTGCGCAAAAAACGACACAAAAGTAAGAGGGACACGTAGCACGGGACGAGCGCAATCCCGTGCTACGTGTCCCTTCACCATGACTACAGTAGACATTCACCAACTAGCCCGCCAACAGCTCCTGTTAATGCAAACGCTCGGAAATCGCATATTCCCGTTTCTGTTTGGAATACCGCAGCTACTAAAACATATGCCACCGTAGACTGCTTCATATAGCATAATGCAGTTTTAACAGACCACTCTATGCCTACTATGCCGTCTGTATGCACGATAGAGTTGTGTGAGTACTTTTTTTTTTTTTT
>JAJIZL010070558.1:0-14995 GCA_023969395.1 Amblyomma maculatum
CACACACACACACACACACGCACGCACGCACACATGTGTTCACGTAACAGGAACCCACCAAGCTTGAGTAGTTAGTAATAACATAGGGCTGCTTCGTATTGCAGTAATTAGTAAATGGTAATCCTTTCCATTTCACAAACCTACTCTGCACTGATGGAATAATTAATTACTCATTACATAGGAGCATAGCTGCTCTTTTATTACAAATGAACTCTATACCTTGGATGATTCCTTTAAGCGTTGGTCTAAATATTCCCTAAACATCGGCATGTCAGTTGCCAGCCGCCGCCTTGGTTAGCCTAGCTGGTAGAGCAACTGCTCCGGACAGGCAACAGTCCCTGATTGAAACACCGCACCAGAACTAATTTTTCAACTACAAAGCTTCCGTAGAATGTGCACAGTTTTTCTCTGTAGCCGGTGTTTGAGTGGGCATGCAAATGAGTATTAACCCCCTTATAGCACTGTTTACTGCACAGACGGCACGCGCACATAAATTTGGTTCGTGCATGAATCTCCCGTGGATTCGCGGAGTGCCCATGGCTCATGCGCTGTTGCTTGCAACTTTAAGCGACCTCTCTAGAGGCGCTCGCCAGAGCAGCGCACACTTAAGGCTGCGCACACGGGTCCCTTTCGCCTCTGCCTTTTTTGTTTTTCCTTCTTTAAAAAAGCGTTAAAAGAAAAGCAAAGAAGCCGCGCAGCGACGCCGACGACGCTTCAGCGGAAAACCACGGGCGGTCGCGAATCCCATTAACAACATACAGCCATAGGACGACGACAGTGCCCGACACGGGCTCTGCTCAGACATCGTTCACGGAGGACGCACAAACTATATGCTTATTCTAAAACCGTGCAGCGTGGGGAAGAAGTTGCAGCCGACACCAGACAATCATATGATGAGTCGTGACCATACTCTATACTCCTTATAAAACCGTGCAACGTGGGGAAGAAGCTACAGCCGACGTCAGCCTATCGCATGGGGCCCAGCAAACAAACTGTGCTCGCAAATCACATGAGGCCTTATAAAAAAAACAAAGAAATTCTCGCATAAAACAGGCTCCCGATTAGCTGGAGTCGTTTGCAATCTTCAACCAAACTAAGAATCGGATCAAAAACCACAGGCATTTGCCGCAGGTAATTTTTGGAGGTGAGCCAAATCTCGAACTACTCATGATCTGCACAGTTGGCTGTCGGTTCTTTTTTTAAATAGTCCAAAAGGTACATTTTACAACCGCAAGTGTTGCAGCAGTCTGCTAAAGTTCTGTACCAGTCAGAATGCGGAGAGCTTGTGAACTGGCATGAACAAAGAAGTCGAATTCACAATAATGACTGCCGACACGGCAACAGAATGCCGACAGCACCCAATCAGAATCCCGAGGCCGTTCTGACGTGCGGATAATCCCGCCCCTCATTGGCTGAGGTCCAGTTCTGTAACTCCTACAACACTGCACGATTTTCAGCGAGAGCGCATAGTGTATGCACACCGTGCCGTCTCTGCGCAGGCTTGATGCTGCTTCTATCAGAGGCGCTTCAGCTGCCACGCGTGGGGCGTACAGGAGGCCGCTCTGCTCTCCGTTCTATTTCTGGACGCTTGTCCGTGTGTACGTACCATACTACGCTCGCTGAGGATAAAGGCCTGGCCATTGCGACATCGCGCCGTAATGATCGCGCTGCTGCTCGCAGCTGACCACATAACCCACTGCCTCCATCAAGCACGAACAACCCCAATAGGACGCGCTTTGTTAAAAATACAATGTTCTGCAACTAAAAGGAAAAACAAAAATGTCCGAGGTTTATCCCTGCTAATCCTAGTCGTTTTGCTTGGTTGGCTTAGGTTTAGACATGGGCATAGCCGTCAACTACAGGAGGGAACCCGTTATGTATCTGCTGTCAAGTGGTGGTACACCATAGTTGCACGGTACCATGGTTAAGCTATCTATCTAAACTGTGACCTCTGGCGCGTCGAAAGTTAAGCTGCCTGCCAGGTTGACCCTGGCTGATACATAGCGTAGTGAATCTTTCGCTTCAAAAATGATCCAAGCACGTTTCGTGAAGTCGCTTGCTCATTGTACAATCGCACTGTGGGATATGTGAAGTTATTTTTACACACGTTTTTGGACACGGGCGACAAAGTATCCACTCACCGCTTTCACTACAGTGAAATATTCCCCGCATTTTATTATCACGCATCCTTGAAAATATGCTGGGTGCTGGGACGAAGATACCAGCAAACGATTTTGGGCACTTGGAGAAAAAGCTGCCCTTTAATACTGACTCTTGCGTGTATCCTGCCATAGCTATTAAATCGGAAACTTAAGAAACTGGAGGAGTGAAGGGTGGCAGTTCCTGGCCCTACAGGGCTGGGACGGTAGGTCAACGCCGCTTGCGGCGGGGGCGAGCCAGCCACCGAATTTTATGTTGTAGGATGTCATTGCACCCGCCACTGCTTCAGTGGTGGACGACGCGTCTGTTGTTGAGGCGCTTTTTTCTCTTCTCTCCGCACGAGGCAGCGGAGGTGGCTCATTTACAGAGCCAGTAGCAGGCCCGTGCATTTTCTTTTCCTTCTTCCTACAGCCACAACAACAAGAAACTGAACTATTGAAGTGATGTTTCTAGACAAGTTTTTTTTTTTTTTTTTTTTCGCGCGCGTCAAATTATCACGCTTTTTGTGTTTGTGGGGTGGTATTGAGTCACGCTTCCGCTTCATATAAAGGCGAAGGGTTCGACGTGACCACCCGCATCCACATCGCAACCCAAACTTACCTTACCTTTTGAAAATGGCTTTAATTATCTTGAACAATTATTTTCCCTTTACACTGCCCTTCGAGATTGCATACGCAGTTCCCCAGCAGCAAACTTAGAGACCACATATCACACTGTTGAGGTTCCTGAAGGATACAGTGCCATCAGTTGCTCCACCATGGTTACACTTGGAGTGTTCGTTCAACCTTAATAGTGTTAATCCCATAGTGATCGATGCACAGACACCATCCATTCTAAATGTGGAAAATAAACATTCATTCCTTCCTTCAGAATTTCGCGCCGTCACCACCACTGCGGATGCCATACAGGTAGTACCATACCATACTGCAAAGCTCTAATAACCGTTGTTGTAACATTTGAGAGATATAGGGCGCGGTGTACCCTTAACGGCGCTGACTTTCACATTACTTTCAACCAGTTCTTCCCTGGGAGATGACGGCGGCACTACACGGAGCTCCCTGACCTGATGTGTTTGTCGTGGTCTTGTAATGGTGACGTCCCTTCGGGCAAAGATATAAAAAATGCGAAAAAAAAAAATTCGAAGATGTCGCCCTTTTTTTTTTTTTTTTTTTTTTTTGCGTGACACAACTGCAAATCGCATTGCGGCATTCGTCCCGGTACAGGAAAAGAAAAAAATGACTGCAGACAAACGGAAATTTACGAAGTGTGACAAATACAGCGACTTTCTTGTGAACCCCTTGTTTACAGGAAAGGCGCAGTATTTCCAAACATTTACCGCGTGGACGCCTGAACCGCGCCGTAAGGGAAGGGGCGAAGGTGGGATTCAAAGCGGATAGAAAAAGGTGCCGTAGAGTGATTTCCTACTGAGTGTTTTTGAGCTCGCTTTTCCCGACACTTTTTATGGTGTTCGGGATGCACTTTTAAAACCACGGGTGGTCGACAGGTGGAAAACTGCGTATGCATGTGCGCCAGAGGTATACGTGGCTTCACTGTGCCAGATGAGCTATTTTCGAAACGCGCTTGAAACTGCCAAAACTTGCTGACCCACAGTGCCGAGTGTATTCGCATTTACGAAATTCTAAGAACTGTTACGCCTATTGCTCAAGAACGGCAAAAAGTTCCACTTGCAACCAGGCGCCTATGCACATCGTTCAAGTTGTCTATATCGGAATTTATATGACCAGGTTACTGGTTCACGTGTTTAGACTTAATTTTGTTTTCCGGTGTCAGCCAACACTGATATCGCTAAGCCACAAGCCCATCCAATTACTCCAAAAAGTATGTTTTTAAAAGCTACTAGGTAGATGTCTTCCCTAGATAAGACACGGAATTCACCGGCAAGGCAGCCAACAGCCGTGTGCTCTGCAAATCGCACGAGGTTGCCGTGTTTGGAATAACAGGGAAGTCTAAAAAGAAAGCACCCACGCGCTCAGATAACGGGGATAACGACAAACGCGGAGATGCGAGAACGCCGGGAGTGCAGGAAATCCTATCTCCCAAAGGCGCTAAAAGAAAACAAAAATGCACGTGCTCGCGGTCACCTGCACGCTGACGACTGATAACGCACCGTAAACATAACAGGAGTTTCGACGAAAACGAAGGGGCCGCTGGCGGGCACAAGCGCGCTTCACGACGGATGCATGGGCAGCGCGAAGCGGCTAGACATGCACTATGACATGCATTTGACGGTGCCAGGACAGCACGAGCCATCCGGCGCTCGAACCACATCACTGCGGCGACTGCGTGTGAAAAGGACGGAAGCCGCAGTAGTACGCACTCAGTCCCGGTGAATGTCAACCGAAATGTGAAACTGTCGAGAAAGGTGTATCCACTCTGGCGAGTCGATCGCGAGGATCGCGCGACCGATCGACCATGATCCTTGACTAAGGGGACTTGTCACTGCCGGTGTTCAAACTGGTACGCGACCCTTACTGCCTGGCTGGTTTATAGGGTTTAACGTTCCATAGCAACTCACGCTATATAAGGGGAGTCTTAAGATTTGGTTTGGTTGGTGGGGTTTAACGTCCCAAAGCGACTCAGGCTATGAGAGACGCCGTAGTGGAGGACACCGGAAATTTCGACCACCTGGGGTTCTTTAACGTGCACTGACATCGCACAGCACACGGGTGCCTTGCTATTCGACTCCACCGAAAAGCGGCCGCCGAGGCCGGGGTTCGATCCCGCGTCCTTGGGAACAGTACTCGAGCGCCGTAACCACTGCGCCACCCCGGCCTCCAAAAATTTAACACAGCACGCAGGCGTTTTGCCTTTCGCCTTTGGGTTGGGTCCAGCAGTCGAGCGCCCTAACCACTGTGCTATACTGAGGTGGCGAACTATATTCGGAAAGAAAACTGGTGGAATGGGCGCTATACCAGCAGCCTATCGAGGACACGTGTCGATATACAACGGCATTCTAATGACAGCTCTGATAGAAAATTGAGATTTTGTAAGCTAAAGAACGGAGATAAACGAAATACAAGCGCCGCCATTGCTAGTTGATTTCGGAACTAAACTACGATGCACCGACAGATTTTGTGGCATGGAATAATTAAAGATGAGTTATGATGTGTCCGTCACTCGTCCCGTGTGTTGCACATGTCGATACATGACAATATTCCTTTTAAAAATGATTTCGGTATTTTAATTAATGCAGCAGTCTGGACCATTCCTCTTTTCAATATATAAAAAATCACAGCCAGACATTATCAGGAAGTTGCAAAAAAAAAAAAATTAAACAGTGTCTTAGCTCGGCTAGACCATCCATTGTGCATTTGACTAGCAAACGCACACGCTCAGGTTTAAATGTTTAAGTTGCACAGTTAATGACGTGATCATACGGAGTCGGATGCGATGAGACGGCGCAGCGGTGAAACCACCGTGGAATGGCGCATACGCAGTTGTGGCCTATGACAGGCAAGGCGAAACTCGCTTCCACTAGTCTGTAGTGTAGGTTTCGCTACAAAGCTCTGTTAAGGCACCCGCGACTGCTATGACAAGTGCCGATCCGACCCATTTTGAACAGCGTAAATTACGCGGCGTCGCCCGCAGTCAGGTTTGTACAGGCTCTTGGGATACGATTCTTCACGAACGCCGTCTTTGTCACTTTACACCCTCAGGAAGTAGTAATAAATTTTCATCGCCAAAACCGAGCGTTTTCAGATGCACCTTTTTATAGCTTTCAATCGAGTTTTTCTTAAATTATTTTAGGTCAAACGTGGCTTTTCCGCACACTTAATGAACTCATTTTAGTCGCATCGACCTAATTTGGGATATACATTTAACATATGTACAAAGTAACAGTATGGAGAGTAGAGTAATAAAGTACTTAAACTATAGTAATAGTTTTAAAGCGACCCGACGTGGTGGTGCAGTGGTTGGGGCGCTCGACTGTGGAGGCGAAAATCAAGGTACCCGTGCGTTGCGCGATGTACTGCACGGTAAAGAACTCCAGGTGGTCGTAATTTGCGGTGCCATCCACTAAGGCCTCTCTCATAGCCTGAGTCGCTTTGGGAAGTTAAACTCTATAAACCAAACCAAATCAAATAGTTTTTAAAGCTTTTTTTTTTAACATTCCGGCACCATTCACTACGAATGATACAGAGTATACTAAATTATTTGCTATTAGAGGCATAAAAACCAAGTTGCACTGCTCTGTGATGGTTACTGCCATGTCCAGCAGCTGCGCAAGTATGCAATCTTTTTTTTTTTTCTTTTTTGCTTATACAGGACATTTAGGACAGGAAAGCATCGAGCTATCTTAAAATTAGAAACACAGTTGGAAAGAAGGGACCAAGCTCTACAACTGTCACAATTTTCAATAAGACAGCAATAAAAGTTTACAGAAACATGCTAGGGTTGCCCATAAAGCACGTGTAAAACGCCAATTTTAATCTAGAGCCACAGTAATATAAGAAGGAGACATATATGTTATGTTGAGGCAGAAAAGGAAAGAAAAATAAAGAGCCTCGGCCCGTGCCACTTAGTATAACGGGCTCAGTGGCAATTTTTATTTTTGCAACCCAACAAAAGCGGGCGGTCATGCTGAATAGTATACACACAGCGACTGTGTATGTGCACTGCGCGGCTGCATTCTTCAAGGACATTGGCAAGTTTAGTAACAACGCGGTTGCATTCCCAAGCAGCTGAGAGAAACGTTACTTGGGTAGCACACTGTTTTGACTTCACCGCTTATACTCCAAAGAATTTGGAGACTGCAGCTCGTCGCGGGTAGAGATCAACCCTACTTCAGTAAGCTGTTCTTGCCAGTTTGCCTTCCTGGAGAAGTTAAAGACTGCGCTAACAACACAAAAGATGCGAAAAAACAAATTCCTTATAGAAATAGATGAAAGGCTGCGACAGCAGTGTCCTCGTCCAACTGACTTGAATGGTTTAATTACTATATTAATTGCCTAGCTACGAGTAACTAATTGCGCGATTAGCGAAGTTGGCGTTTGGTGCTACAGACCGAGCGAGATTAAAGCATATCTGGCTTTGGTCGGATTAGGGACATGCGTGGGCTAAAGGAAACGGTTGTGATGGGATTAGGATTTCGTCACGTTTCTCTGCAAAATGGTTCTCGGCATTCCTTATTTCGTATTGTGACTGATCAGGTAACCTACCAATAAAAAAAAAAGCTCCCCCCCCCCCTTCCCCCCAAAAAAATCGATTTGGCCTCAATCAACTATCTCTCGACACCTTCTAGGGCTAACCCAACTTGGCGTTATCCTTGTCAAAAATTTCAGATTCTGCACTGGAGCGTCTCGGAGCTGTTCAAAGAAGATTTGCGATCCTTTGGTGCACGCAGAGTAACACCTTCCACAACTGATTCTGGTAAGACACGTGCCCTCCTCCCTGCTCATTTTAAGGTTATCGATGTAATTATTAACACAATTATCCCCAGTTTTTTAACAAAAACCTAGGGCGACACCTTTTGAATTCTAGCAGGTAACGCCAGAGGTCCGGAAAAAAATATAGCATTTTCACAAATTGCAGGAGAGGCAACAACATACCACAAACAAAAAAAGAGTTTTGGCTATGTACCTTATTGCACATTATTTCCGAATTTGTGTACATAGAAAGAAAACCCAACCGAATTGGCGCGCCATGATTTTTCCGAATGTTGTTTCCTACTGTATCGCTTAGCGTCTATATGAGGAAGCTTTAGAAAACGCTCAACAGACCAAAAAATATTTTCTTGCCAAAAGTTTTTTCTGCACAGTATTGTTTTGAGTGAGACGAAAGTTTTTCAGACAAATGAGAAACAGTGTAGCGCTACGTATAGGACATTGACATCGAACTACTCTTTGACTGTATACGTAGATCAGCAGCTTGCAGCCCTTTACTTCCGCTTGTGTGCTGGCCTCGCGAGCCATCCACACAGGCATCGAAGCCACCGCCTCGCGCTTGTAGCTTCTATTTCACTGCGAACAAGCTGCGAGGATACAGTACGCATGCCACTCAAGCAAACCGACGCTTCATAAATGTCCGGCGTGGACTGCGCACAGCAGTGTTGAAGCACATTGACTGAAAAGTGCATAACAGTCACAGACCTTGGTAATCCAGTAACAACTGTTGTGACTTCCTGCTGTTTCATGTCAATAATTCCGACCAAGAAAGTCACAGACCTTGGTGATCCAGTAACAACTGTTGTGACTTCCTGCTGTTTCATGTCAATCATTCCGACCAAGAAATATATAGGCCGCCAATGTTCGTGTTCTAAAAAATCCGGAAAAGTACGCCAGAAGCGTGTCGACAGCAATGTAGCATTGTGCAAACGAGACAATAGAACGATATATTTTTATAAATGCTACATATGGCTACAAGCCACCCTATTATTCGGAACAAGCACGGACATAGCCTGAGCGGATCTTTGTCTCGTTTGTTAAAAAGTTTTTCTTTTTATGTGTCTCCGCAGCAGCCTCGCGTCTCGCATCGGCCCGCACATCCCAAACACGTCCCAACCGGGACGGAAAGTCAACGCTTTCCTGTGTAATACCCCCTATATGGGGCCTTTGAGGTGTATTCTAAAAAAATAAAAAATATTACTCACTGTTGCATACTTGCGGTACACCATCTGTAGTGGCAAAAAGGATTTCGAACCCACGCTATACGAAAGGCATGCTTTTAGTTTCAGCTACAAATAGTTGTTGTTGTTGTGTTGTGTTTTATGGCGCATAAGCAACTCAGGCTATCATGCGCCAAGCACAAGGTATATTATGGTTTTTTTTAAAAGGAATGAAGTGTTAAGATATCATAGTTTGTTCAGGAAGGATGTTTCTTCTAAGAAACTAAAAACACATGAAATGTCTACAATTGCATTCTCTCCTAGGAGAAGTGATGGATGGAATGGTATCTGTTTGGTGTAAAATAGAGTGAAATGCTTTTTCCGTAGCTTTTCGAGTTTTTTACATGAAATTAAAATGTGGTTTATCGTCAGTCCATGTCCACAGTCTTCACATATGGGTTCATCTTCTTTTTTGAGAATGTAACTATGAGTAAGATGCGTGTGTCCTATTCGAAGGCGACATAATATTACCTCCATGAAGCGTTTCTGGTGACTGCATGACTTCCATTCTTCGACAACTGGTTTCACGACGTGTAGTTTGTTGTTTATTTCATTTTTCCATGAGGCTTGCCATTTTTCCCTGAGCTTTTTTTGTATGAATTTCAAAACATATTTGCGTGGTACATTTACTTTTTCTATTTTTGCTTTTCGGGCAGCTGCTGCACATTCGTCAGCTGTCTCGTTACCTACGATTCCGACATGGCTAGGTACCCAGCAGAATTTAATTTTGTAACCTCGTGTTTCGGCTGATGTTATACAATGTATTATTTTTCCCACTACAGGTTCTGTTGCATTTTTAGAGTGTAATGCTGTGATTAAGCTGAGGGAGTCAGTGTAGATTATACTCTTTTCAATATTGCATTTTATTATTTTTTCCACAGCTATGGATATGGCATAACTTTCTGCAGTGAACACTGATGCACAATTGGGCAACCTAACTGTTTTCTGGCGATTGTTTTCTACGACACCACTACCAACATATGAGGTAGTTTTAGAACCGTCGGTATAAAATGTATTGTGGTCTTTGTATTTTTCCTCTAATGTCAGGAATTCTTGTAATATGTGTTCGTGTGGAGTTTGTTGTTTGTCAAACTGTGTTAAAGTAAGGTCGCATACACAGGGAAATTTATACCAAGGGGGTAATGGATCAGGGCATTGTGCAATGTCGGGGAGTGTATCGAGTATTTTTATTTCTTCGCACATCTGTTCGAAGCGGAGGAGGAGGGGTCTGACTGCTTGCGGTTTGTTGTTGAACAGGGTTCTGGACGGGCACTTTGTTACTATGGGGTAGCAGAGGTGTGTTGGTAGCGAACGGATCTTAAGAATGTATGAACAAGTTAGCATGGTTCTTCTGTCCTCAAGAGATGGTTCGTTGGTTTCTACATACAGACTTCGCACAGGCGACGTCCTGTATGCCCCGGTCGAAAGACGCAGACCTAGGTTGTGGACTGGGTCTAGTCGTTTTAGGTATGAGGGTCTTGCGGAACCGTAGACTATGCAACCGTAGTCCAAGCTCGAACGTACAACTGAACGATAAATCTGCAGAAGGCATGTCCTGTCGGCTCCCCAGCGTTTACGTGACAGCACTTTGAGTATATTTAAAGATTGGGAGGCTTTCTTTTTAAGGGTGTTTATGTGGGGGAGGAAAGTAAGCTTTCTGTCGAAAGTAATGCCTAGAAAATTATGTTCGTGTTTTACTGGGAGAGCAATGTCATTGAGGTAAACTGTAGGGTCCACTTGCAAACCTCGTCTAAGTGAGAATAAAACAGCTATTGATTTCTGTGCAGAGAACCTGAAACCATTTCTATCTGCCCATGTCGCTAGTTTATTCACTGTTAATTGAATTTGTCTCTCACACGTTGATACATTAGAGGATGTACATGCTATTTGTAGGTCATCGACATAGACTGAATGCATGATGGTCGTTGGGATTATTTTTACTATGGAGTTCATTTTTACTATAAACAGCGTGGTACTCAAGATGCACCCCTGAGGGACACCATTCTCCTGAGTGAAACGTTTTGACAGAGTAGCACCGAGACGAACTTGGAAAGAACGGTCGGACAAAAACTCTTTCAAGCATTTTAACATTCTGCCGCGGATGCCAAGGTCTCCTAGGTCACGTAGGATTCCATACCTCCACGTCGTGTCATAAGCTTTTTCTAAATCAAAAAATACGGCAAGGCAGTGTTGTCTGCGTATAAATGCTTCTCGTACCGTATTTTCCAAGCGCACAAGATGATCAGTTGTCGAACATCCTTTTCTAAATCCACATTGGCGGGTGTCGAGAAGTTTGCGAGATTCAAGTGTAAACATGAGCCTGATATTTAGAACACTTTCAAACGATTTAGCGATACAACTCGTTAGTGCTATGGGCCTATAACTGCTTGGGGATGTTGGTGGCTTTCCATGTTTCAGTAACGGAACAATAATGGCTTTCTTCCAGGCCTGCGGTATTTCTCCTGACATCCATACCTTGTTAAAAAATTTTAAGAGTGCTTCAACTGAGGATTCAGAAAGATGGGCTAGCATTTGATAGTGTATTTCATCTGGGCCTGGTGCTGTACGTTTGCCGGGAGAACTGTGTTTATTTCTTGTAGTGTAAGGGGACTGTTGTATGATTCGTGAACGCTGCCAGTAGTAGGTAATTTCTGTCTTTCTGCTTGGCTTTTATACTTTAAAAATGATTCTGAATAATGTGATGAGCTAGATACCATGAAAAAATGTTCACCTAAAATGTCCGCTTGCTCTTGAATGCTTGTCTGGGTATTTGGGTCTGTAAGGAGAGGAACTGTAAACGGGGAGTACTTGCCATTTAATTTATTTACTTGTGCCCACATATCCTTGGATGTTATATGACTGTTTATAGAAGAGATGTAATGCTGCCATGAAGCTTTTTCAGCAGTCCGACGCACATAGCGGGCTTTAGCTCTAGCCTTTTTGAAAATTAGGAGATTTTCTTGTGTGGGCCGGGTACCTGCGAAATATACTCCACGCCTTATTTTGTTTTTTCTTTGCCTCCCTGCAGTCTTTTGTCCACCACACTTTACAGTTCTGTCTCACAACTCCAGATGATTGAGGGATGGCTTGGCGTGCGGCGGCTAAAATACAAGAGGTAAATCTTTCATTTAACTCGTCGACATTAAAATCTTCGGCAAATAGTTTTCTCAAGTCGGCTTTCTCTTTAAAAAGCTTCCAGTCTGCTAAATGCAGCTTCCAACATCTTGGTTTGGTTTGAATTATAGATGGTGATGATGTTAGACTGATTGTTGTAGGTAGGTGATCACTTCCATGCGGATTATCTAAGACATCCCATTTAAAATCGCTAAGAACCGATGATGAGCAGAAAGATAAATCAATAAAACTCATTTTACCGGAGCTCGGGGAGCAGTAAGTGGGTTTTCCGGTGTTAAGTAAGCAGATATTATTGCACAGAATAAAGTCTTCTAAAATTTGGCCCCTCGTGTCAGTTTTTTCACTGCCCCAGAAAGAAGAGTGGGCGTTAAAATCGCCAACTACTACGCATGGATCTGGCAGTTGGCTGAAAAGGTCTTCGATATCATGGAGTGTTATTTTTAAGTGTGGCTCTATATAAATACTGCAAATTGTGATTGTTTTATACGTGATAAGTGTGGCAGCTACTGCTTCTAGCCGAGTTTTGAGCCTATGTTCACGAGATGCAATATTGTTTTTAACTATGATGGCAACACCGCCCGAGAGCCTGCATGCCTGCTCTCGATCACGGCGGAAGACTTTGTATTTTTTAAGAATATTCACATGTAGAGGACTCAGGTTTGTTTCCTGCAGACATAAGGCCACAGGTGAATATGTTGCTAAAATGTCTTTTATGTCGCTTAAATTATTAAGCAGTCCCCTGCAATTCCAGTTTATTACAAAAGCCATCTTAAGCTATATGAGTAAAATAGAGACTACGTTGTTTTTGGCCCCGTGATTCGGGGCTTGTCCTTTTTTGCACGCTCTAAGGAGTCCCGCCGTCTTGACGGCACAGGACTACCCTGTGTTGTCGTGTCCATCGCGTCTTCAGACACGCTGGATGACCGCGGACAACACACCGGAACGCTTGAAGTAGGCCTCCCCGTGTGAGAAGAGGCCTTGGGCCCCGCAGACCTGGAAGGTCGCGAAGCCTGCTTTGGGGGTGGTGGAGCAGCGCCAGCTGCAGCCACCGTGGGCGCGGATGGCTCCACACTAGGGTCACTACCCGTGACCTGGGCGGGTGCCGAAGCACGCTGTGACGCTGCGCCCTGTTGCGTCACAACGGAGTAAGTTGGGCTTTGGACCAATGAAAGCCGCTTTCTCGCCTCTCCGAATGTAATGCTCTCAGTGACTTTTAAGGTTACAATTTCTTTTTCTTTCTTCCATGTTGGGCAGGATCTTGAGTATGCTGGGTGGTTGCCCTCACAGTTTACGCAAAGGTTTGGTTCAGTTTGGCAGTTGTCAGTGGCATGTTCATTTGAAGCACATTTTGCGCAGGTGAGTCGGCCTCGGCAGATCTGGGAGCTGTGGCCATATCTCTGGCAGTTATAACAGCGACGTGGGTTAGGTATGTACAGTCTGAGTTGCAGCTTTGTGTATCCTACTTCAACGGAGTCTGGAAGGGTGCTCAGCGCAAATGTCAAGACGATGTGCTTAGTTTGGATCTCTTTGTTGTCTCGCCTGATCTTGATTCGGTAAACGTTGATGACATTTTGGTCCTTGAGTCCTTCGAGCAATTCTTCTTCGGTCAGAAACTTGAGGTCATTATCTGAAATGACCCCACGAACTGTATTGAGTGAGCGGTGTGGTGAGATTGTGACAGGGACATCACCGAATGATGTAACAGCTGCTAGCTTTTCGCACTGGTGGTTGTACAGCACTTCTAAGAGGAGGTCACCATTTGGTAGCTTTTTGACTTTGTAGCCTGGACCTATTGTGTCTGTGAGAGTCTTTGTCACAAGGAACGGTGAGACTTGACGGGCAGTTTTTTCTGCTTGTTCAGAGTGAATGACATGAAAGCGGGGGAAGCTGTTTACATTTTTAGTGAAAAACTTGTTCGTCACATCGGTGCGCCCTCTCTTGGCGGGAGGGCGATCAGTTGCGGAAAGGGAAGAAGCCATAAAATTTATTTTATTGTTCGGTTATGGTACCAGCCACCCACCATGGAGTCCAACAAGGGGACGGGACAGGTGCCTAAAAAAAGCCCTGCCCACGCCAGCTGTATACCTTAACTATAACCTAATATGGCTCAACTCAGGGTAGTCAGCCACACAAGGTTAACCCTCGCCGCCGGGAAGTAAGGAAAAAACCAAGAAGAGAGTAGAGGACAGGAGAGTTGTAGGACAGATGACAGGAAAGTGAAAGATGGAGAGGAGGACAGGAAAAGGCGACTGCCGATTTCCCCCGGGTGGGTCAGCCCGGAGGTGCCGTCTATGGGAAGCGTGGGCCAAAGTGGTGTGTTGCCTCCGCCGAGGGGCCTTAAAGGTCCAAACACTCGGCATCGGCTCAACCACCAGGATCCCCTTTTCCCCAGACACGACGATGCCACGCACGGCTAAGCGTGGGTGCTCGGGGTCCGTGGTGTCGCACAAAACACACAAACACCTGCTTTAACAGGTGCCCCCTGCGGGGCAGCTACAAATAGTGAAACGAACTTACTTAAAGGGTAAGAGCATCGTCTGACCTAAGCACGTGCTGCAGCACGCATTCACGAGGACACACTATATACCCTCGCTAAAAACAATGCTATCAGGAGCACCTGGTGCCGCTAGCATGGTCACCTAAGCGGAACATTTTTTTGTGTGTGTGGAGAACTTACGCGTTGCGGTGAAACGGGACGCTGAGCCGTCAAAATTAAAAAGTGATTTAGTCACTGAGTCGCCACATATTCCCGGTTTACAAAACAGTGTGGGAACAAACAGATTGGAAACGTTAAAAGCATACAACGTTAACCCAGTCGAAAAAAACTACAGAGCTGTGTCAAAAATACGACAAAATATCCGGTAGTTCTGTCGTAACCATCAGATTTTTCTGTAGTTCTGTAGCACCTTTCCGTAGTATATTTCTGTTGTCTTTAGTTCTGTAGCAGTTTTCTGTTGCAACTACAGAAATTGCGGATGTTACTACAGAATGTTTTGTTGTCACAACAGGTTTCCCGTCAAAAACCACGCAGAAATTCTGTCGTAACATCAGCAAATTTTCTGTAGTTTTTTCCGA
>JAJIZL010070559.1:0-14096 GCA_023969395.1 Amblyomma maculatum
AAGTGGTTTTCGTTGGCTTCCGCAATTAAAAGTTGTAGAGAGTAGACACTTCTTAGAGACACATTTATTTATTGTCGACGTTTCGGTCCGAGCCCGACCTTTATCAAGACTGTGTTGCATCGCTTGGGACTGCCTTTTTAAGCAGTCAAAGCTACAAAACAAACAAAACAGTAAAGTTGCCACAGGACGGTTCTTAACAAATTTAAATAAAAGAACAAGGGGAGGGAGAAAATGTGAAAGCAGGGTGGGGTTGAGGACTGGGGAAGGCTCGAGAGAAGAATAGACAAGAGAGAACGGACAAACGCAGGGCGGAGTAGCTTCCCCGGTCATTGTTGGGTCAAACAGGCGTTGTAGGGAATGTGGCGTGTGCGGTCGCGGCTATTCGAGAAGGAGGGCTTTAGAAGGTAACACTGCTTCGTACTCGGAGTTAGCGCATAACTTAAAAAAGACGCAGTCAGTGCATGCGACTAGCGCCGCTTACCTTGATTGTCTATTGCGCCTTCTGCATTGAATAAGCGGTGGGCTGATTTGTGGACACAATAAAAAAGAGGGGGGGGGGGGAGGGAGGCTGAAGTGATTAGCCACCTCTGAGTCTCCGGGCGTCGCAGTACGGACCACAGAATGGGTCAGTAGCAGCGATATGTGGAATTCTGAAACGCTCCAACCCCTCCCCCCTGGCCTCGCCTTTCATTGCTAAAAAAAGGGGGCGTCGAAAGACTGCAGCGTGAGCAAGTCGCACGACCTCTAAAACTCTCCTCAATTATCGTTTAACCGAAAATTCAGGAGGCTAGAAGTCTTAGGTGATAAGTGAATAAGCCATTTCAAAAAGATTAGCAGGTTTTTTGGTTTGGGGAGCATGTATAAACGAAAGGGTCCCAGGATTCTCGTAAATGCCGTGTTGAGTGGTATTAAATTTGTGAATAAAATAAGAGTCCACGTTGTTCACGTTCTCGAGTATTTTTGAAGCTTCTTTGGAGAATAGTTACATTTAGTGAGTCGAACGAGTGATGTTCGAGGTTTATATGTTTCGATAATGGAAGAATTGGAAGGGACTTGGTATGGGCACGGTGGTTGTTGAACCGAAGGCAGAATAGAGTTTCTGTTTGTCCTATGTATTGCTGCTCACATATGCTGCAGTCAAGGAGGTAAATAGTGTAGATGAGACCCAATCGAAGTTGCTATTGATTGAATGTTGGAAATCGAATTTAGTACGTTTTGCGAAACTCGTGGTATTCGTGCATTTGCAAACCTTGCAACGGCCTTTACCGCAGGGGCGACAACCAGGTTTATTGGTTTTCTAATCTTTGGAGTGAATTATAGTCGGGTACACATTTGAAAGACAGGAGAGGCCCCACCCAGATGACCGAAGCGCAGCAGCCAACTGCCTCCGCGACTAAAAAAATTGTCCCGCTCAAAACATTGTGACTGCTCCTAAATCGCGTATTTCTCGGTATAAATAAGGTTTGTATGTCTTGATGAGTGATTTTGGTGAAACTATGATTATAGAAATGCTACAGCGCATGCCGGATCGCGAAGTAAAAATAACTCCGTGCCTTCTACAACGCTGTGCGTCGTCTGATACGGAGCAAGATCAACGGCACCGGGCGTGTAGTTATAAAGCAATCTGGATCAATAGCATACGATTCATGTATACTTTTTTTGTGTTTTCGCACGGCAATTTTGTAATGTGTTAGGCTTATTTCTTGCTTAATACTTTTTTTTCGGTTGCGAACCTGCAATGTCGTGAGTTCGCGCACGTTTGTGTACGGCATTTTTTTCCGCCATGGAGACCAGCGAGGTGAACGCGATCCTTTGTTGCCGAACGAGCCTTCTATCGCATCGATGACCACACCAGCAAGGAGCCTAGGCAAGAACAAGAGCGGCCACATCCTGAACAGCGATTCATGGAACATGATCTTCAACTGCTACATGTTTTGGTGTAACAGGGAGTCTGAATGCAGCGTAGAGGACCCGAGCAAGTTTGTCGCCGTCATGCTCGGTGTCAGTGAGGGTAGAAGTTAAAGCTTCGCATTTTTCGGGTGGCAAACTGACGACGCCGTCGCGAAAGCGCTCACGCAATGCAGAGAAGAGAAGACGCAGAGCGAAGATTGACAGCTTCACGTTGTGTGCACTGAGGTCATGTACGTGCACGATTTCTTTCGCTGCTTCGAGATACCGACGGTCGAGACGATAACTACTGAGTTCTCAGAGCGTATGGAGCTCTCATCACTAAGGCGGTGTACTGTGCGTCGCCTGCTTGCCGAGATCGGCTTCAAGCACGAAAAGAGAAGCCGCAACTCGCTGCTTATTGACCTGGATAACATCAGAAATTGGTGGAATCGCTACCTCTGTGTGACAGGGAGCGCTACCACGCCAGAAGGCCGAAATCTGCTACCTGGACGAGACATGGATGACGGCGGGACACACTCGCCCGATTATGTGGACAGACACCGTGATGCAAAAGCACGGACGCCTCTTCGCTCGAGCAAATGACCTGACGACGGGTCTAAAACAACCTTCTGGGAAAGGTCAGCGCCCGATCGTCACACACATCGGCAGCGAAGATGGCTTCGTCGACGGCTGCTTTGATGCATTCCGAGGCCAAAAAATAGGCGACTACCACAAGAAAATGGACAGCAATCGCCTTTAGGACTGGTTTAATGACGTTCTGCAGAAGTTGCCAGCTGGTAGCGTCATTGTTTTAGACAATGCACCTTACCATAGCCGGCGACAAGAGAAATTGCCGACGACGGCCCGGAAGAAGGAAGCGATACAGGAGCGGCTCACAAGCAAAAACATCACATATGATGAAAGGATGATAAAGAAGCAGCTGCTTGAGCTTGTGGCATCTGTAAAGTCACGCTGTCTGAGCAACACCTTAAACAACGCATCTGTAAGGGCCGGTTGCATTGTACTGAGGCTCCAGACGTACTACTGCGAATTTATGCCAATTGAATTTGTGTGGGCCGAGGTCAAAAATGGCATCGCTGCAGACAACAGGGACTTGAAGCTGTCCACGGTCGCAGCCATCTTGAGGGAGAAAATAGAGCACGTAACGGCGGAAGACTGGAGGAAGAGCATTCAGCACGTGATGGACTTGGAGGCAAAGCTCAGACTTGACACGTCTGTGAGTGAGCACGTTCAACCCATCATCATCCAGCTGGGTGAAGATGACACTTAAGAAAGCGACTCCGACTGAGGTCTCTAGCATTGAGCCACTCGACAAGCATAACGGCTTCTCATTGACGAACAACCCTCATTAGGGCTACCAAAATTTTGCCGGTGGGTTCGCAACAGCCAACCATTCATTTTGCGACCTGTATAATAAATAAGCAGTTCTATTTATGGTGTATTCCTTAATATAGAAGCTCAATTCGTATACGCAACTTCATGCACACATTGTGCTCGATTTAAGAAGTGGCATAGAAACACATTTAAATGCTGGTACATCTGAATTCCCCTTCATGGATCACTGCCTTGTCGTGGCGGAGTGGCTTGCGAAACTCGATGAAGTCGTGAGCTCTGCTGTGTAGGGCCACCCAAGATAGACAGGTCACGGCAGAGAGTTCTGACAAAATGTGATTCACTGGAGAAGGTAATGGCAACCCACTCCAGTATTTCCTGCCAAGAAAACCCTATGGCCAGTCACAATACCATTAAAGATATGGCGCCGGAAAGTGAGCCCCCAGGTTGGAAGGCGTCCCACATGTTACTGGGGATGAACAAAGGGCGATTCCAAGTAGCTCCAGGACGAATGAAGCGGCTGGGCTAAAGCCAAAAGGACGCCCAGTTGTGGATGTGTCTGGAAGCGACCGGAAAGTACGATGTTGCAAGGAGGTATATCACATAGCAACATGGAATGTAAGATCTATGACGCAAGGTAAACTGGATGTCATCAAGCGAGACATGGACAGATTGAACATTGATATCTTGGGTATCAGCGAGCTCAAGTGGACCGGAATGGGAGAATTTAACTCCGGCGACCATTATGTCTTTTATTGTGGGCACGAATCCAAGAGAAAAAATGGGCAAAGCAGTGCTAGGGTACAAACCCAAAAACGACCGAATGATTTCACTTCATAACAGTTATCCAAGTCTATGCACCGACCACTACTGCTGAAGAAGCTGACGTTGAGAGATTTCATGCGGACCTACAATAATTTTAGACCGCACCCCATCATCCGACGTCGTTTTTCTCATAGGAGACTGGAATGCTAAGGTCGCGAGTGAAGAAATATCCGGAATTATAGGCAAGTTCGGTCTTGGCGAGCCAAATGAAGCTGGGCAGAGGCTAGTAGAGTTTTGTCAAGAAAACAACCTGACCATAGCGAATACTCATTTTCAACAGCACAAGAGGCGCCTGTACACATGGACTTCACCGGACGGTCTGTACAGGAATCAGATCGATTATATTATTTGCCGGCAGAGATGGAGAAGCGCTATACAAGCAGTAAAAACAAGGCCTGGGGCCGATTGTGGCACCGATCATCAGCTTCTTGTTGCCAAAATTAAGCTTCGATTGAGGAAAACGCAGAAAACTAGAAGGCCATTCAGGTATGATCTGGATAACATTCCATTAGAATACGCTGTGGAAGTGAGGAATCGCTTTCAAGAATTAGATCTAGAAGACAGAGAGCCCGAAGAGATGTGGACTGATGTTAGTGATATAATACAAGAAGTTGCTACTAAGGTAGTTCCAAAGCAAAAGAAATGCAAGGAAGCAAACTGGTTATCTGAAGAGGCTTTGCAAATAGCTGAGGAAAGGAGAAATGCAAAAGTTATGGGGGAAAGAGAAAGATACAAGGTTCTCAATGCGGATTTTCAGAAAATAGCAAGGAGAGATAAGAATGCCTTCCTCAACATACAGTGCCAAGCAGTTGAGGACAACAGCCAATTAAGGAACACAAGAGCTCTGTATAAGACAATCACAAGGATATCAAAGGAAACTTCTGTGCTAAGCTGGGCGTGATAAAGGACAAACGAGGCAAGGACCTCACTGAAGCCTCAGAGATAAAGAAGAGGTGGCAGGAATACACAGAAGAACTGTACAAGAAGGACCCGAATGTGCAAACCCAACATAAGACGGTTGTAATTACTCATCTCGAGCAGGACATCCTGAAGAGTGAAGTTGAATGGGCCTTAGCCAGCCTTGCTAAGAACAAAGCTAGCGGAATTGATGGCATTCCAGCTGAGTTGCTTCATAACCTCAACCATGATGCTGTTAACATTCTGCATACATTATGTCAGAAGATTTGGACAACCCTGCAGTGGCCACAGGATTGGAAGAGGTTAGTTTACATCCCCATTCCGAAGAAAGGCAGTGCCAAAGATTGTTCCAACTACCGCATGATCGCGGTTATTTCGCATGCTAGCAAGGTGATGTTGAAAATACTCCAAGGAAGGCTGCAGCAGTATGTGTATCGGGAGCTTCCGGACGTGCAAGCTGGGTTTCGCAAGGGCAGAGGAACTAGAGACCAAATTGCCAATCTTCGCTGGATCATGGAAAAAGCCAGAGGGTTCCAGAAACCCATCTACTACTGCTTTATTGATTACGCGAATGCGTTTTACTGCGTAGATCACAGCAGATTGTGGAAAGCTCTCCAAGAGATGGGAGTTCCAATTCACCTCATCTGTCTCCTCAAGAACCTCTATTAAGGACAAGAGGCCACAGTCAGAACTGGGCATGGTCTTACTGATTGGTTTCCGATTGAGGAAGGAGTGAGGCAAAGCTGCATGCTGTCGCCCTGCCTATTTAACCTATATGCAGAGTGCATCATGAGAAAGATCGGTCAAGACGAGTCTTCAGCCGGAGTGAAGATTGCTGGAAAACGTATAAACAACCTTAGATATGCGGATTATACCACTTTATTGGCAGAAAGTGAAGTGGAACTCAAGAGACTTCTGATGCGCGTACAAGAGGAGAGTGAGAAGTTTGGGCTTAAACTAAACGTTAAAAAGACAAAGATCATGGCGTCTTGCCCTATCAAGTCCTGGAGCATCAATGGACAAGAAGTGGAAGCTGTGACAGATTTTCTCTTCTTGGGCTCCAAGATTACCTTGGAAGGAGACTGCAGCCATGAAATTAGGAGACGCCTGCTTCTGGGAAAGAGAGCAATGGTTAGCCTTGACCGCCTAGTAAAAAGCAGAGACATTAGTCTGCCAACCAAGATCCGTATAACTCGTGCTATGGTCTTTCCAGTAGTGATGTATGGATGCGAGAGTTGGACTGTGAAAAGGCTGACCGCCGAAGAATTGACGCGTTTGAATTGCGGTGCTGGCGAAGACTCTTGAGAGTTCCTTGGACTGCCAGAAGATCAAATCAGTCGATATTGTCGACCATAAACCCTGACTGCTCATTGGAGGGTCAAATTCTAAAGTTAAAGCTCAGCTACTTTGGTCATGTGATGAGAAGGGAGGAGTCGCTGGAGAAAGATTTGATGTTGGGAAAGGTTGATGGTCCCCGGAGAAGGGGTAGGCAGCGAACGCGATGGTTAGATGGCATCCTCGAGGCACTGCAGATGAAGTTATGTGATGTTAGGAAAATAGTGAGAGGCCGGAAAGCGTGGCGTGACATGGTCCATAGGGTCACGAAGAGTCGGACACGACTGAACGACTGAACTGATATCTGAATTGAAACAATTGTTAACTTTGATTATTGTTGGCAGGCTCAAAATGCTCATTCAGGGAGCCACAATCGAGTTTGACGGGCCCCATGGTGAAATAACAGTAGTCAAGGCAAGCTTTATGGCTCTGTTAGCAGTCTACACTGAAAACCACAGTCATGTCATAGCCAGTGCTGGTGCAAAAGCAGTAGTCAACACGAAACTGACAGCCACTGTTGGCAGCTTGCACGCCAAAGCACATTCATATGGTTGCATTGTTTATTATGGTTATCTGGCACGCGCAAGTAATGAGTATAAGAGAACAAATATAAAACGTCATTAGCTTAGTGAGGAAAAGAATGCTCATTCAGTCAAGGCACGCTTTATAGCTCCGTTAGCAGTCTGCACTAAAAATTGCAGTCTTGTCATAGCCACGTTTTGACTTTTTTATCTGACTCGGGCAATTAACGCGATTGCAAGCACAATTATTAAAGTGAATAACTTTGCAACCATTGTTGTTAGGTACCGGGAAACTGCTCTTCAAAGTTGAATGTGTTTTAGTGAGTCACTTTGTTCATTACAGGCCGTGGGGAAAAGGACGGCCAGATTCAAGTAATGAATGATGGAAGCTGCAAAGGCTCTCAGAGCACTGCATTGCGGGACTCCATTCACTAGAAAACATCGTTTGTAATGATGAAAGCGTCAAAACAGAAAATGATACGCCACTGCACAATGTTGTATATGTGTACCACCATATGGGACGGGCAGCGAAACGATCTGTTTATTAAGACTGAATGCAACAACATACCAAAGGGCTGTTTCACAATATGGCGCTCTTTTATGTGCACTTCTGGCAAGCTGCCGTATGCACTGATGGAGAACATATTAACAGGGGTAAGAGACGAGAAAGAGAAGCAGAAATCGAGGTCGGAAGCCAGGGATGTTAACCAGAAAGAATGAATTCTGGTTGACTACCCTGCACTGGGAAAGGGGAATGAGGGATTAAAGGGGGTAGAAGAGGAGAGGAGGTGAGAACGTTGGTACATGTTCTTGAAACAAACCAGTCAAATGATGAAGGACAAAGAGGAAGACGAGGCACACACATCGACTGGACTCGTCTACCTCTTTGTCCTTCGCCTTTTGACTGGTTTCTTTCGAGAACATTTGTTATAGATCAAGACGGGCAGATTCGTTTACTGTTCAAGAAATTCGACAAACTGTAAGGTTTCAGAGAGCCCCTCATCATCATCATCATCATCATCATCATCATCATTAGCCTGACTATACCCACAGCAGGGCGAAGGCCTCTCCCATATTTCTCCACTTAACCCGGTTCTGTGCTAGGTGCATCCACTTGACCCCCGCGAACTTCTTAACCTCATTCACGCACCTAACTTTCTGCCGCCCCCTGCTACGCTTTCCTTCTCTTGGAATCCAGTTTGTTAGTTTAAGCGACCATCGGTTATACTCTTTGCGCACTACATGTCCTGCCCATGCCCACTTCTTCTTCTTAATTTCCACTAGAATGTCGGTAACTTGAGTTATTTCTCTGACCCACTCTGCACGCTTCCTATCTCTTAATGTTACCCCTACCATCTTTCGTTCCATAGGCCTCTGGGTCGTCCTCAACTTAAGTAGAACTCTCTTGGTCAGCCTCCACGTTTCAGCCCCACAGGTGAGTACAGGTAAGATGCAACTGTTGTATACTTTCCTCTTGAGCGATACCAGTAAGCTGTCAGTCCTGATCTGCGAGTGCTTGCCAAAAGCGCTCCATCCCAATCTTATTCTTCTTGTTATTTCCTTTTCATGGTCCGGATCTGCGGTTACTACCTATCCTAAGTAGATATAATCGCCTACTACTTCCGGTACTTCGCTACCTAATGTAAACTGCTGTTCCTTCACGAGGCTGTTGATCATTACCTTAGTCTTCTGCATATTGATTTTCAAGCCTACCTTTCTACTTTTCCTGTCTAGGTCATCAATCATTATTTGCAGTTCATCCCCCGAGTTGCTTAGCAAGGCAATGTCATCAGCAAATCGCAGATTACTGAGGTATTCTCCATCTACCCTTATCCCTAACTGCTCCCATTCCAAGTCTCTGAATACCTCCTCTAAGCAAGCTGTGAATAGTACTGGGGAGATTGTGTCTCCTTGCCTAACACCTTTCTTTATGGGAATTTTGTTACTTTCTGTATGCAGAACTATGGTTGCTGTGCAGCCACTATATATATCTTCCAGCACTTTCAAGTACGGCTCGTCTACCCCCTGATTTCGCAACGCCTGCATCACCGCCGAGGTTTCAACTGAGTCAAATGCTTTTTCGTAATCAATGAATGCTATGTATAAGGGCTGGTTATATTCCGAGCATTTTTCTATCACCTGATTGATGGTATGGATATGATCGATAGTAGAGTACCATTTCCGAAAACCTGCTTGATCCTTTGCTTGATTGCAGTCTAAGGTCGTCCTGATTCTATTAGCGATTACCTTAGTAAATACCTTATACGTAACAGACAGTAAGCTGATTGGTCTGTAATATTGAAGGTCCTTAGAGTCCCCTTTCTTATGAATGAGGATAATGTTTGCATTCTTCCATGGTTCCAGTACCGTCGATGACACCAGGCCCTGCGTATACAGGGTGGCCAGTTTTTTTAGCATGATATCCCCCCCGTCCTCTAGCAAATCTGTAGTTATCTGATCCTCTCCAGCTGATTTCCTACTTTTCATAGTTTCTAACGCTTTTTTTATCTCGTCCTTCGTCACTGGTGGAACGTCTGACCGGTTTTTCCTGCCGCCAATCTCTTTACGATCCTGACTACTTTGGCTGCTGTAGAGATCTGTATAGAACTCCTCGGCTACTTCGACTATCTTGTCCATATTCGTGATGACGTTGCCCGCCTTGTCCCTTATCGCATACATCTGGTTTTTGCCTATGCCCAATTTCTTCTTTACCACTTTAAGGTTTCCCCCGTTCTTTACAGCATGTTCAATTTTCTTCATGTTATACTTCCTTATATCAGCCACCTTGCGCTTATTGATTAGCTTTAATATCTCGGCCAATTTGATCTGGTCTGTTCGATTGGAAGCTTTCATACTCTGGCGTTTTTTAATCAAATCTTTCGTCTCTTTAGACAGCTTACCGGTGTCCTCTCTAACTATCCTACCGCCTACTTCTACCGCACACTCAGTAATGATATCTCTGAAATTATTGTTCATTGCTTCTAGGGTAATGTCGCCATCCTCAGTTAGAGCTGAATATCTATTCTGTAGCGAGATCCTGAATTATTCTACCATCCCCCTCTTCGCTAATTCGTTGATGGGTTTCTTTCTTACTAATCTGTTGCGTTCCTTCTTCAGATTTAGGCTAATTCGGGACCTCACCATCCTGTGGTCACTGCATCGCATTTTCCCGATTACCTCTACATCTTGAACAATGGCGGGGGTTGAACACATTATGAAGTCAATTTCATTTTAGTCTCCCCGTTAGGACTTTTTCATGTCCATTTCCGGTTCTTTCGTTTGCTGAAGAAGGTATTCATGATTCTTAAGTTATTGCCCTTTGCAAACTCAACTAGCAACTCCCCCCTGTTATTCCTAGAACCGATGCCATAGTTACCTACTGCTTGGTCTCCTGCCTGCGTTTTCCCTACCTTGGCATTGAAGTCGCCTATTGAAGCCCCTCAATCCCTATGTAATTCAAAAGAAACAGCTACGATGTGCACCAGATTGAATTGCAGGCACTAAACATAGGTAGGCTTCTGATGCTTGAATAACATTTCTGGTATATTTAACTACTCCCGTTAGCAGTGGCTCTAGCCCTTAAGAAGAAATCTACAGCTCAGACTTCGACTGTATATATCAGTGGCAATAGCAGGTTCTACTTGCCCCGAGTATTAGTAAGCTGGAAAATGTTCATACGTACTAATAGCGTACAAAGCTGAACAGTCACAAATGTCAGGCTTCCTTTCCACGAATTTATTCAAGCACAGCACAAAGTGCGGATCATTGATGGGGAAGTGGTTGAAACAATGTTCAGTAAATCGGGTGAAGCAAGTCGCTATCAATAAAAAATTTTGACCCAGACCACGGTTTATATTATGTGACACTGGCAACACTAATGTGGTTATCGTATCGTTTCCAATTCATAGCGTGCATGCCTCGCCTACCTTATTCTGCAGTGCACACATCTAATCCAACAACTCAGCCTGCTACCTCGTCTCGTCTATGAAGGCAAAGGCTAAGAGTCTAACAATATGAATGAAAAGAGAGAGATGTTAAGACTTTTACAAAAAAAAAAGAATGAGTCGATACCCGCTCCTTATGAGTGAACGGTCACTGTGGTATGTACGGTACCACCGATTCCTAGGTGTTATAATTGGCAGTAACCTCTCTTGGGCACCTCAGATTAAACCACTACGTGAGAGAATCACTGCAGCATCGCAGGTTTTCAGAATCATGGCGGGAACACGATGGGGCAGCAATTGCTGGTCGACAGTTCTGCTTGAAAAGGCCTACATTGAAAAAGTGGTACACTACTTACCGGTGTTTCAAAGATTACCTCCAACCAGCAAGAAGATTCTTGAAGCCGCACGGAACAACTGCTTGCGGTTATGCCTTTAACTCCCAGAGGGATCCTGTGCATCAGGAATACTTGCAGAAGCAAGATGTCTCCCGCTAGATGTGACGGCCACCCAAGAAACTATGCGCGCTCATCTCCAACATGTCCTCCAAGGGAAGAAGCACTTCTTGCACCGTGCCCACCTAACTCATTGCAACTCTGGCTTTGGTCAAGCTGTACATTTTCTGCCCCTCCCTACTACTACTCAGCCACGTAATCTGCTACCACGCACCTCTCCTCAGTGGACACTATCGTCTCTAAAGGTGAACATGTCTGTTCCTGGCGTAGATGCGAACAGCCGCATGCCACAGGCAGCACTCCTGCAAGCCGCTCTCGTCTACTGAGTCGAGGAATATGCGCAGTACACTCACACATTCACCGACGATTCAACTGCTCAAGACACTTCATCCTATGGCCTTTATGTACCCTCAACAAACCATGTCCTGTCATACAGGCTGCAGCGGAAGACATCGTCTATGACAGCTGAGCTCCATGGCAATAAAAAAGCTATTTCCAATATCCTGCGCAAACCTCCAGGACTATGGGTTATCTTAACTGATTCAAGAGCATCTCTGCAGATCCTGAAT
Organism: Amblyomma maculatum; assembly: GCA_023969395.1. NCBI lineage: Eukaryota > Metazoa > Arthropoda > Arachnida > Ixodida > Ixodidae > Amblyomma > Amblyomma maculatum. The sequence goes on from JAJIZL010070559.1 coordinate 11,808, forward strand.
AACCTGCTGAAGGAAACCAATTATCATCCTGTTTCCTTTGATATCGGGTATCTACATCATTAGGCTATTGCCGCAGGCTACTGCATAACATTTCAGTGGATACCTGCTCACTGTGGTATTAAAGCCAATGAAAGAGCAGATGAAGTGGCTGGTAAAGGCAACCAACATCAAAAATACTTTCGGGCCTTTTTCAGAAATTCTGATGCATCCCAACTGGCTAAAACAATTGCTTCCAAAACAAAATATCGACTTTGGAGCTTGCCGACACATCATTACCAATTTCTTTACTAAATTAGCCCGCATCTAAGACCAGACTCCCTCCAAAATTTTCTCGCCAACTAGAAACTCTTTACTACCGATTTCGCCTGAACTGTGGGAGACGCCTGCTTCTGGGAAAGAGAGCAATGGTTAGCCTTAACCGCCTAGTAAAGAGCAGAGACATTAGTCTGCCAACCAAGATTCGTATAACTCGTGCTATGGTATTTCCAGTTGTGGTGTATGGATGCGAGACTGGGACTGTGAAGAAGGCTGACCGCCACCGAATTGACGTGTTTGAATTGTGGTGCTGGCGGAGACTCTTGAAAGTTCCTTGGACTGCCAGAAGATCAAATCAGTCGATATTGTCGACCACAAACCCTGGCTGCTCATTGGAGGGTCAAATTCTAAAGTTAAAGCTCAGCTACTTAGGTCATCTGATGAGAAGAGAGGAGTCGCTGGAGAAAGGTTTGATGTTGGGAAAGATTGAGGGTCGCCGGAGAAGGGGTAGGCAGCGAACGCGATGGTTAGATGGCATCCTCGAGGCACTGCAGATGAAGTTATGTGATGTTAGGAAGATAGTGAGAGACCGGAAAGCGTTTCGTGACATGGTCCATAGGGTCACGAAGAGTCGGACACGTCTGAACGACTGAACTGAACTGTGCATATTGCCACCTAGCTTTGCCAGGTGGCGCATGACTGAGGTGTGAAAGGAGGACGAAGTGGAAGAAGACGACAAAGTGTCGCTTGCACGTTTGCGTCTGTGCTGCTGTGTTCTTGTGTCTGGGCTACCCCCTGCTATCATTGGTATCCTTAGTCACCGTGTACGTGACATTCTGGTGGAGGTGCTGGGTAAAAACGATCGCCTATGCAAGAATCTCCATCTACAAGACGTCGCGCCAGCCCTGTACCATTGGACACCCCCGTGCATCGCTCCAGTCGACGGCTCCAGGGACTGTCTCCGGAGTTTCAGCCATCACTCGCCGCCATGACATCTAGTGCTCCTGCGCAGCAGGTGACGGGCGTCGCACCGGCCTGTAACTACACCTTGCAGGCCCCTCGGGTACCGAAGACTTTCCATGGGGACCTCTTTGAGGATGTGGAGGACTGGTTCCTTCAGTTTGAACGTGTCGCTGCATTCAACCAGTGGGACGATGCTGCCAAACTAAGGAACGTCTACTTCAGCCTTGAGGACGGCGCCCGTATCTGGTTCGAGAACCGAGAGCAAGCATTAACTTCGTGGCGGGAATTCCGTCGTCAACTGCTCGAGGCTTACACTAGCGCAGATCGTCGCGAGCATGCAGAACGTGCCATTCACTCTTGCATCCAAAGGCCGAATGAGAGTGTCCAAGCATACGTCGAGGACATGACGCGCCTCTTCAGGCGAGCCGATCCCGCCATGTCCGAGGACAAAAAGGTCAGGCACTTGATGCAGGGTTTGAAAGAGCAGTTGTTCGCAGGCCTTGTGCGAAACCCACCGTCGACTGTAAACGGATTCCTTGCGGAGGCCACCACAATGGAAAAGGTGCTACACCAACGTGCCGTGGCTTATGACCGACCTTTTCATACAAGCACAATCGCGGAATCATTTGCATCTTCAGAGCGGCATCCCGATGCATTGCGCGAACTGATTCGCAGCGTCGTGCGCGAAGAACTAAGCAAGTTCTGGAGCCCTCTGCAGCAATCGCCATCTTCCGTTTCTGCTATAGTGCGGGAGGAGGTGCGGCAGGCACTCAAGAGCCCTCTTTCGCCTGTAGTTCCGAGCCCGCCATTGCTGTCGGGGACCGACAATCGTCCCACATATGCGGAAGTTCTGCAGAGTCAGGCTCCCCCTTCACCACCGCCCATTCTCGCGTCACCTACAGTTCCGCTGCCCTCGGTGCAGCCAGTGCAGAACTTCGACAATCATCCGCTGCCCCGACGCAAAGCCGACATTTGGCGCACGCCTGACCGCCGTCCGCTTTGCTTCCACTGCGGTGAACCAGGACATCTCTACCGGGATTGTCCGTATCGACGCCTCGGTCTCCACGGCTT
>JAJIZL010070566.1:0-10693 GCA_023969395.1 Amblyomma maculatum
CAAAATTCTTTCTCGGTCCACTTCAGTAGTGAGAGTTATTTAAGACACGCGCCTGATGTATCCTCCACATGGAAATGGCTATCAGGGCCAGTGCATAATTAAACAAAGGTTTGAAGTAGAGACGTATCAACATAGTAATTTTATTAGACGTAATCCGACGTGCAGAGGCGATGGTGAGGCCAGGTGAGGCTACCGCGCGTGCGCAGACGGCTACAGATTAACCAGTATGCATTTGTACCAAAAAAAAAACGTCGCCGCAATTTTAGGGCTTGCTTGCTTGTGAAACGTTTTATTTTCTGCATCAGAGGGACGCGATCCTGCGAAGATGGTGAACGCCGGCCTCGGTTGGTCAGCAGCCCCTGTTCGGGCTGCCGCAAGTGCAAGCCGCCTCGCCCAGGCCGGCGAGCACCCGAGGAGGAAGGTTTCCCAAGCTGCTGCCCGCGCGCTTATCCACCTGACATCCACCCTCCGATCCCCCAATGACGAGCTAGGCCGACCTCTGTTGCGGTTCCGAGAAATTATTGACGACTGGAAAGCTCGGCACAAATGATACCCACCTACGGCGAAAGGGTTGTCGAAGGCCGATGAACGCGTTCTGCGACAATGCGGACCAACTCACTCTGGTGTCCGGCACAGGCTGCTCACTACGACCCAGATGTGAAACCTGAATGCCCACTCTGTGAGGAGAGTCGTTGCTCTTTATCCCACATGGTGTGAGCATGCTGATCTGGTCCCCACTTTCCTCCCTATTCCTCCCCCACTGAAGGGGCAATTTTAAGGCGAAAGCCTTCTAGGGTCATGGTGAACATCTCGCGTCTGCGAGATGTGTCCGCGAGATTCTACGAGATGTGTCAGCGAGACGTCGCAATAGGTTGTGACGTGGACACAATTTACCCGGTAAGGACGTCGCAATAGGTTCTGACGACGATGCCAAAGAAAGTAATGAAGTTATAACGAGTATATAAACAAGCAAGATAGAGGAAGAATACTTCTCTTTTACAAGGTAGACAGAAGGGGTATGTGTGCCATGTTTAAAAAAGCACAAGAAAAAGAACGGCAAGAAGAGAAGAAGGACAGGCTGTCGCCATTAAACTTTTAAGCCAAGCTAAGTGCAATCTTGTAATTTTAAATTCTCCCTATTTTATTCCGCCACCTCATGCCTCGGCGCGCTGAGAGCTTCCTTCAGCCTTTGAACTGTGTCGCAAGCAAACCAGTCAGGTTTTCAAAGCGCCGGCAAACATGTATGCATGCCTGGTGCGATAAGTGGTTTCCCGGGCCATAACATGACCCCTCATGCTTCGCTTTTGGCCTCAATTACGCATTAGCGTGGCGTAACATTTCGCTTCATCATCTAATGGCTCGCAATCTGACGCGCTCATTTAAGAGAGGTTACAAAAATTGATGCTGGATTGGGCAAAACAAGAGCGGTTTTTATTTGACGAACGACTTGCCTTTTAAAGGGCAACTCCGGTGGTTTTTTTTATCATTTTGTATTTTTGATTGAATTACATTCCTCGGCATGTCCTGACTCCAACACAAAAAGCAAAAAAAAAAAAAAAGCCACATAAAATGTCTGAAACCAAATACAAGCCTAAAAATTTCATGATCGCTTGGGGAGTGGCCAGAAACGTGGGTGTACTGTTTGTGACGTCACAAACGTAGTGTTGCCTGCAGAAATCGTCTCAACTGAAGCCACGAAAACTGCACATTTTAAAATAGTTATGCGCGAATTAATTATCACATGGCACCCAAATTTGGTAGGATGCGTCGGGGCGGAGAGGCCAACCTACGGTAAAATTTTTGCCAGAATATTCAAATGTCAAAAAGCCTTCGGTGTTGCCTTTTAAGAAAATAAGAACAACTGTAGGGGCTGGCTGGTGCATCACTGCTTTATTTTGGAAAGCGCAATCTATTCACAGGGAATGGACATATTTGTGGTATGACATACTGTTATGGGCGCGTTTGTGTACATTTCGTGTGAACAGCTAGCGCTTTCCAAAATTACGTAGCGTCAGAAAAGTAGCATCAGAGCGCACGCTCGTCGAAGAGGCTGTCTACGTGCAACAAAAATCCCATTGGTCGACGACGATGTAGCGTTACAACCGCGTGATGTAGCGCGGGTCATTCAAATGTCCCGCAACTGTCAAGAGCGTTCGTTCAGTGCTATAGGTTAGGTAAGCGAGCTTCAGAACTTTGTTCACTGCGATACCTTCAAGTGTTATAGATATATTTTTGCTGGGGCGTGACCCACGTTCAAGTTTAGGAGTCGACGGCTACATGCCGTTGCCAGGCGTAGCGCGTATTGTGTGGAACACATCTCATTTACGCTTTTCAAGTTTGAAGTTTAAGTTTGAAGTTTATTTTCATTTCAAGAAGAAATGAGGGACCCGAGACAAAAAGTGAACGTTAACTCACGTGACGGCGCTCGGGCTCCATTACATGGAAACAGCGAGGTGTTTTTGATTACAATATCAGTGCATTCAAAATTCAGACTGTGATTTCAAAGAAGAGTTACAAACATTGTCTTTCTTAACCTACATAATTCAGTCTGCGGAAAAGCACAATATGAAGTATCAACAGGGCCAGTGAATACCGTCAAAAATGAATGCAGCATGAAATCCGGAAAATATAAAAGAATGAAAGAAAACAGCACAGCATACTTACATCACAGACATAAAAAATAAATGTATTGCCCTCTTATTAACCACTTCAATATCAACTTTATTTTGGCGAAGATAATTTAAGGGACAGGGCAGAACATATGCGAGCATTTGCTGGTAAAATGTTGTTCTCGCGAAAGGCACAATTCAAGTATCTGTAGAACGTGAATGGTATGTTCGTGTAGGTGCTCTTAAATTGGCGATGGAAAGTACTTAGTTGCAGAGGTAGAATAGAGATGGGCCACTGGCATTATTCTAAAATTCTTGAAGATCGGCATGTTATGAGCGTATTAGTCTGCTCCAGCTATATGGCGGACCGCCTTTTTCTGAAGTGCATGCAATCGATTTAATTTTTGTGTAGTTTTACCCCATACAAGGAAACAGTTGAGACAAGAACAATAAATTGTATATATGGAACTTAATTTTGGCCGGTAGAAAGAAATGGAATTTTGCTAATATACCCACTGTTTTTGACAAGCTTGAAATTGTTTCATTTACGTGCCTATCCCAGGACATATTTTTGTGAAAGTAAGCACCGAGTGCTTTTACTTCATCAACGATTTCAGCATGGCCAAAAGTTATACTATTATTTAAAGACATCATTGGCACCGTGACTGCCTTGCGTAAAAAAAATTGTTTTGGTTACATTTATTTCTAATGACTTAAATTTGCTCCATGTGCTCGAATGATTCAACGATTTATTTATGTCATTTACAAACTGGCTATAGTCACTGCTTCGAAATAAGAGTGCTGTGTCATCCGCGTATATTATATACTCTGGCCTTGGACTAATGTTTACAATATTATTGACAAATATTAAACAATAGGGGCCCCGAGATGCTCCCTTGAGGCACACCCATAGTAACACGCATTGAGGAAGAAATAATTTCTCCTATTTTAACACTTTGTGTACGATTCCCTAGATATGAACGTATGAAGTCTAGGGGTACACCTCGTATTCTGCATGCTTCTAACTTTTTGAGCAATGTCCTATAATTTAAACGATCAAATGCTTTGGCGTAATCGATGTAAATACCAGCGACTAACTCTTTGTTCTCAAAGCTTTCAAGGATAAATTCTTTTTGTGTTAATAGAGTAGTTCAGAAGATCTGCCTTTACGAAAACCATATTGTGCGGGACTAATTAAACAACATTTATCAGCAAATGCAGTGATTTTAGTTTTTATTATTTTTGTAAAGGCTTAGAAAAAACTGGTAGAATAGATATTGGACTGTAGTTTGACAAGTTATTTTTATCGCCTGCTTTATACAGTACTACTCCTTTTGATGCCTGCATTTTCCGAGGAAATTTACCTGTCGAAAGGACCAAGTTATATAAAACAAAAGCTGCGGTAAGATCACATCTAAAACGTAATTAACCGTCTTAATTTGTATGTCAATATCGCGAACTGTACTATTATTCAAAGAAATGAATTCTGCATGAATCTCATTCTCATTTGTTCGGCCCTAAGTACAAACTATCGCTGTTTCTGCTAATTGCATTGATTGCCTCAGGATGATGTGAAATCGAAACTATGTTGACAAAATGATGATTGAAAGCTCCCGCCAACTCAACACCGGATCCCAGAGAGCCAAGTAATATTAATTCGGAAACGCCGTGTCCTGTAAGAGAACGGTTTAAAATCTTGGTTATGTTTTTCCGCAGAGCATCCGGTTTAGAGTTGTACTCTGGCTGAAAAAGATTTAAAAGATATTCTCCCTTCTTATTCCTTATCACAGCATTGGTTTTGTTTCTATGGCGTTTAAACATCTTCCAGTCATTTGTGTCTTGTGTGGTTATGAACTTTTTGAACAATTTATCTTTACTTCTTATCATCTTAAGGCAGTCTTTCGATATCCAAGGCTTCTGATTTAGTAGTCTTTTGCTTAGGGACTGAAATAAATGACGATAGGTAAGCCTTTAAAAACAGAGACAAAAAAGTATTAGTATAGGCTTCATCAGACGTTTCCGAGCAATACATTGCATTCCAGTCTGTTTATGAGATAATAGTGCGAAATTTTCCAATGTGTTGTTATTAATGTTCTGCATTTTCTGGCAAACGCACGGTTTCTTTACCCTCCTTCTAGGTGTCGATTGACTAAATAGAAAAATTGGCACATGATTACTCATAAAAAGAAAACGTAAATTGCAATCAGTTCAGTTCAGTTCAGGCGTTCAGTCGTGTCCGACTCTTCGTGACCCTATGGACGTTCCTTCTTATTAGGCAACCATCGTGTACATACACTCGTGCCAGGTAACTCTGAGAATTTGCTATAGATTCGCATTAGTAGTGGCTTTCACCGTCATGTGACTTCGTAATTACCACACTAAACTGAAAGCTGTTATCGGAAATGCATGCTGAACATCGCTTGCTCACGTTATTACCTCGTATTAGCAGCCTAGACAGCAGCGCTGTCCGAGTTATCTTACTCTGTGCCTTGAGCTGCCTTGTGATCTCATGACGCTAACGCACTCGAGCCCTCGACAAGTGCCGAATGTTAGGGTATGGTGAGGGGGCCGAATATTCGCGCCTAATGTTTCGCGCCATTGCCCGATTTACATGTTACAAATGCACCGCCATCTGTCGAGCATAAGAAGGAACTGAGCGAGGAGCGTTTAAGTGATCAAGGATAGAGGGCACTTACATAGTCGAAAGGCTCAACCATGGAGGAAGGCCTTCCTCCATGGCTTCAACGTTAGAATGCTTCTCTAACTTCTCTATGACATCATAGCTTCTCTACTTTTATTGCTTTTATTTAGGCGATTAAACATTATTTTTCGGTTAAGCGCCAGGAGGTTTGAGACAGTGCTGCGGAGAAACACGTTACATTTATCGTAACAAAGGTTACTTATTTGGATCGGCAAGCAAGATAACAAGCAATACTTACTTGCTAAAATGGTGCGTTTCTGTCTGTGTTAATTTGCAGGTGTAGCTGAGTACTTCCATCGAAGCCTCAACCTACCACCTTCCGTTTTTTCCTTCTCATTTCTCCCTTTGAAATCGTCGTTAGGTAGGAGTGCTTTTACTTGGTGCGCTTCGTCCGTGCACGACTCCGCAGTACGTGTCGGCGTAATTATATGTTGGAGAAAGAAAATCAACCGCAAATACTCGAAGGCTTTGGACACCGAAGTGGACGGCACGATCTGTAACTAGTAATTGATGCTTATTTGAAAGGAATAAATGTAGAGCACAAGTGCGGGCAGTTGAGCGTAGCGTACCGTTAACATGCGGCAATACGATCCCGAGTGCTGGAACGTAAAGTAAAAAGTGACAAGAAACTAAATGAACAGACAAAAACAAAACAGAAAGGTCCATGATTGGTTCAACAAAAACCGAGACCCCTTATCTAGAAGTGTCCTGGAAGTCTTGGGTCAAGTTGTCGCATTCCGTCTCCCAAATCCACCGTACTCGATCTTGACTTTCCCCGTCCGATAACAGCGCCTTTCTTTGTTCTTTTTCTTTTTTTTTTCAGGCAGTAATAGCAATTGACCTTGGCAGCAGTGTCTTGGAAGATTGGTGTTATTATCTAGTTGTCGAGGTCGCCAGAGCTAAATCTTCCTTCGATTCAGGCAAGTCTGAAAAATGCGAGCACGTATCAGAGGGTATATAGCGTTGCATTCTTACGAGAAGCAAAGGTTTTCGAAATCATTGCACAATGACCAAAGGTTATAAAACGGTTCGATATTTTCGCTGTCGACTTTAGTCTGGTTGGATGTTATTTCACGAAGTAAACCTAATACCCTTTAAATGCGGCTATAACATATCAATTCATGGTGAAATTGCACAACAAACACGACACAAAAGTAAGAGGGACACGTAGCACGGGACGGGCGCAAACTACCAACTATTTATTGAAGGAAAAAGGGAACAAATTTATACTCTCGGCCACTCAAGCGTTCATAGCTCAATCGCTTTCCACCCCTCCGCCATCAGAATTCATGAATGACATGGCCCAGCACGTATGACTATACACCTTAAAACAAGGTTAACTAAAAATAACTGATAAGAACCTTAGCAAACGCAGTCAGTCAATCGTAGCAAGGCAGAGTCAAGTACTCGAAGCAAAAGCAGTCAAAGGAAACAGAGTCAGGTATGCGAAGCAAAGGCAGTCAATCGCTCGTAGCAAAAGCAGAGTCATGTATGGAAGCAAAAAAAGTAAAAAACAAACATACAAACAAACAAACAAACAAACAAAAACTTAACAACAAGAACGAACAGGGCAAAAGTTAACGAACAACCTGTATCAACAGCAGTCAGTCACTCTTAGCAAAGGCCGTGTGATCTATGCGAAGCAAGGCAGTCAAAATCTAAAACGTTAGACAATGTAAAATAAAACTGATTACTTTATCACCTAAGGTCGTCAAATCAAGTAACAATCAGTTGACCCTGGGCCTCGCGATTGAAAATCAACTCAAACGTGCCGCGTGCGGCCAAGAGGTCATGTCACACGTGCCTAAATGCCGTTTTCAAAAAGGCTAATTCATTTCTGTACAGGACGACTGACGCGTCACTAACGCAGTTACTATCGTTCTTTATAAAAACGAAGTGTCTAAAGGTACGTCCGACGTATCCATTCGATTCTCGTAAAGATACGGCGGACGTCGATATACAGGCTGCATGGCTATAGGCAACCTGCAATGGAGTTTGCTGAGACATGTGGCGCCACCTGGCGGCCGACGGGAGCTAATACTGAGTCGGCGCAGAAGCTGACGCCGTATATGTTGCGGCCGCTGTGTTCCTTCTGCGTTCGCGTTTTGTTATCCCAGTGAGTGTGATTTACTCATTTAGTGACTTCAGTGGTCTCGTGCGATGCTTCGACTACTACGGATGTGAACAAGAATAAAAATAAGCGCAAGGGCGGCGAGAAAGATTACCACAATCACGAAGGAGACCTAAGCGTACCGCTTGCTGGGAGAATGATGAGAGAAGGAGATATTGGCTGCGAGAGAGTAATGTAACTGAAATTTGTTTTGTTATGGGGCCATTGGTGTACAGACGCCAAGAAGCTAAAATAAGACTATTGCCCGTGAGCGGAGGAAACGGTATAAACTTCTGACTCGGGGAGTCGCACGCTGGTTGGGGCACACTACTCAGTACGCGCTGTAAAATTTGGCGTGTACTGGTATATGCTGTGCAAGATCGAGTGGCATACGTCCAGAAAATCAACAAAGCCGTGCAGCCGCAGCATCGTATTCCAGCCGCATTTCAACGGAGGCGAAATAAAAAAAAAAAAATGTTCGTGGATCTGTGAACCGGATTTCTAATGCGGTGTCTATTCGGAACCACAAAGCCAAAATATCTTCAAAACTTCCAATTACAGATTTCAATAAGCACATTTATCTGTAAATTAGTTTTAAGGTGCTGAAAAAGTTGAAGTGGCGGAGTGTAGAGGCCCGTGATACTGTGTACGCTGAGAATGGAACTTCGTTCTACTGTTCCGCGCCAAATATTTCTTTCACCGACTGCTCAAGCTACTCAAGAGTCTCTTGTCTCAGACGATAGAATATTTCATCATTAGTAACAACAGTAAAAAATTCTAACTCTTAACGACCTCCGTTACGAAAGCTTTGCCGTTGAGTGCCAGCATTTCCCGCCGGCTTTACCCAAGCTTGAGGTACGGAGATACAAAATGCATGCCAGCTATTGTTGTTGTTAAGGGCTTTATTTTTCCAACGGTGTAGGAGGCCCCCTACTCCCCGCCCCCGGCACGCACAGTTTTCGTCGATGACGCACGCTACAACCGCACAGTGCTTGCAATCGCCACGACATCCGTAGCGGGTACCGCACCATGCCTCCTTAACTTCCGCGGCACTGTCGAAAGGTGCACCACGAACAAAAGTGTTCGTCATGGTATTAAACTTTAAAGCAAAACGGCGAGGAAATTATTATGCTGCTGTAATCAAACAGCAAGAACAAAAAAAGAAGAAACGGCGATCAATCTCTTCTCAGGTTCTCTCTGCACTTTCAATGTTTGGGTATGAGGTGTGAACGCAATAGGTGAATGAAAAGCTACGTTTACAACATTTTTCATTCATTTAATTATTTCTTAATTCATCATCACATATCCGACTAATGCCCTGAGAGAATAAATTTCGTTAAAAATATTCCCGTCTACTCACGCGACATTCAAAGCTGTGCGCGCGGGTGTTCCGTCGCGAGCGGCGCGCACTTCGCGGTGACGTCGACACCGTTCACGTTTTAAACATGAGCATTCTCGAACAGGCAGTGTCCTTTCGTCAGTATCGGTTTTCGGACGTAGCTCTCAAGACATTCGATTGCCTTATAACTGCAGAAAATGAGAGCCGAGATGCTTCTAGCCGTACAACGCGAACGCAACCCGACCGCGCCAGCCTACTCAGATTACTCGGCGCCGCCGTTGGCGGCGCTGAACGCTGCGCTCCACTAGCGCCGCCTGGCCACTGCAGGTTGCCTATATGCACGTCAAACTGTTGCCGCAGTCCGCTTGCTACGCGTGAATGAATCTAATCCTCTAGCCGCGACTCTCAATGAGGTGCTACGAAGAGTTCATCCGTTCTAACACAGATCACGGTCTTCACTCAGGATTGTGTACGGCAAGCATCGCTGTCACGCACATAGCTGCAGGCGATGCGACGTACTGCACCAACTCCACCAGCTGGCATCGCACATTCACGAGCAGCTTTCGCTTCGTACTAAACTATTATTACCTTGATCTGCCCGTAATGTAAGCGAGCTACTCCTAGCATTTACGCTGTCTTAGGTCCTGCATCGACCTCCGAAGATCTAGCGCTGGCACAACACACACGTACACCTGGCCGTGCAGAACATTCGGCTGTCCAAAGTATGTATATATACGCTGCATGTGAATTGTATTGTGCTCGTTTCTCACATGCAGACAGAGGAAACAGGATGTTTCTAGTTAAATTCTTCATTTAAGTTCTACCTCAGAGCCGTGGCAGAAGACATGCCGAATCTACTAAAGGCCTACGCAGCTACTGCGGCGAGCTGCACATCGATTCGTCGAGGCGAAGACCTACTGCACCGCAATACATGAGTGCACAACCGGAAAGCCGGAAGCGCGAATGCTCCGAATTCCCTACGAACAGCAATGTTCTTTGGTATTTAGGGGAAGACTTGACTAAAGTGCTCAGCCTGCATCTTTTTCTTGTCGTTGAATTTTGCGTACATGCAGTTTAAACCCCTGCATGCTCGAGGTTAGCGTGACCGGACTGAACGGCCGCGCAGCTTTGCAATGAGCGGGAGATATCGCCGGACTTATTGGTACGCGGTAGAAAATGCGCGCTGCACAATTCGTTGCAGAAGCTGACTCTTGGAATTTTGCAGAGTGTGCCATGCAGGTGATCGCTGCTATAACCACGCATACATGTTCCCACGGCTGGCCTACCCCGAGGCGCATAAATGTCCAACCGTGGACATCGAAGAGGGTTCGGATTTTCATAATATTGGGCGCGAAATCGATAGCTACCAGTGCTTAGTGTTAGAGAAGTTCTGCCTTGATTATGCACAATTCAGTATTTCAGGTGTGGTCAGTAGCTATAAGTTTGAACAGTTCGCCTTTCAAGTCAGCGGCGCCAGCGATGTACCGGCGGAGCGATTTTCCACGCTACACCGCTGCTAGAAAGCTTACCTGGACGGCGTTTGACATTCAGCTGCTTTTTGTGGGCCTCGTAATTGAAAGCAACGCCTTCAGAAACGCGTTGAATGTTCAAAAATGTGTTCTCTTTAACAGTTTCATTCCAGGCTGTCAAAGCAGGCGGACGCTGATAAAGCAGTTGAGCACTCAAGCCGAAACCAAACATCTGCGCGTCTTTAGAGATCTGTAGAATCGCCTTCAGTTTTTAAAATTATTAGAATAGTTCACTCTCCAATCGCAGGGACATAGACCCTCATGACAGCGCTGTCACGTGAATAAGGACCACACCAGACCGAAAGCTTGTCTCATATAACATAGCTAACCAAGGTATACCTTACAGCGTTGTGTTGATTTTTATGATGCATAAGCGACTAATGCTGCCATGCAAAAACTGCTGCC
>JAJIZL010070575.1:0-10145 GCA_023969395.1 Amblyomma maculatum
TGTGTGTGTGTGTGTGTGTGTGTGTGTGTGTGTGTGTGTGTGTGTTGATCCACCGCTTTTTGCGACATCAGTCCAATAGAAGACAACATTGAGCAGCTTTTGGGAGTCATATTAAGGGCACCTCCACCACTTGTGAGTACCCGCTCAAACAAATGTCGTTATTTCAGCCAAAATCTTGAACTCTGCGCGTGATCTTCCGGATACCGATGAATGATGACGATGCTGCGTATGTACAGGTGAAAGAAGTGGAAGTTCTGGCGCCGCGCTCAATATATATGTATATATATATTTACGGGGAGATCGATCCTCTGAACAGATGCAGAAGGATGAGAGCCATGCTCGGCAACGGCTACGCGCTCATCATGAGTTTAGCCCAACATCTTTGCGCTCTCCTTCTACTCCTCTTTTCAACTTCATCCTAAAGGAGTACAGACACCATTTTTTGAAGCTTCGGAAGGAATACGATTGCATTCCTGGTTATACAGAGATGCTCCCCAAGCAATCCCAACCTTGCACGTTTCCGCGAAGATATTTTAATTTGATTTTAAAAACAAGCCAGGCAAGAACTCCGTTTTTCAAAACCTATTATCATCGACATCTCTGTGACGAAAACGTGTACATAGGTAAACAACGTGGCGTAATGAAACAACTGTGACGTGGAGTCGGCAAAGCAAAGAGCAGTGACATGGCCGGACTCGAACAGCGCCGCCGCCGCTTCCGGCCGTGCCCTGAGAAAGAACTACGCTTCTGCTCGCTTTACTCGATGGCTTCTTCGATGGTGCCTGTTAAAATTACCTCACCGGTGTACGTATGGAGACTGCCTGCTAAACTCAGGCCACAACAGCATGCCGGCACAAGTGCAGGGCTTACGACAACGGTGCCTCTCAATGGCGCGCCGGGAACATACTGCGCCGCTCCCCGCCTACCCTAGACGTCGCTAGCCCTAACTGGTTTCACATCGAAGCGCCAGCAAAGGCGCTTCGGAACGGGCTAACGCTGTAATAAACGTCGGAGTTTAGCGCCGCTGTACTGGCAAGCCCATCTTGTGAAATATTTTCTTGCTTTGCGCCTTCAGCAGCGGAGCTAGCAGAGATCTGGTGCGTCGCACCGGGCAGCAGCTGTAGGAAAAAAAAAAGTTCGCTTGTATCACTGTAATAATTTCTACCAGGACCTCCGTATTGCCCGAATAATCCTCGAAATTTATTCCTGACTGACAGTCCTTTGTACAGATAGTTATGTAAGCAAATGAACAGCGATCGGCGATAGCTAGATTACCGGTAGCGGATGCTATGAGGCTGCTATGACTTGGGAGCCGATCGCGGCGGCCACGGCTTTACGCACCCAGATTGCCTTGAGTGTGCCAGATGGCGCCACATGCTTGGACGGCGGCACGCAGGCTTGCCACGTCGGGACCAATCAGCACGTGTACAGGCGTGAGCACGGGAGCCATCCAGAGAGCTTACGGGTTACGGTGGCTGATCGCTTCATTGCTAAAACATTTTTTAGAACAGCTGGGCTCACAGCGTTGGCCAACCGGACTGATAAAGCAGCATCTTCACTGCTCCTTTCTTCAACATTCCTACCCGTTGACATTTCCTGCGCGTCAACCCACCAAGCTTTCGTGGCTGCTGCTGATTCCTGCTTCGTCGCTTGAGCTTGAGTCGTAGACGAGCGGGTTGGGATTAAAGTGCCCGGCAATATTAGTAACATCCCCGCTATTGAGCGAAACAATGTCGCAGTACTAATTAGCTACGCTGAAGCGCTGCTCGACGACGATATTTTCTTGCGCGTGCGACAGCACGCAGACGAAAAACGCTACCCAAATGCGTCATCGATTTTGTGTTTACGCAGTTATCTACCTTGCCAGTAGGGGGCGCTCGCGTGGCGTTCGCGTATCTTTGACGTCATCGCGCGCTCGTGTCCGGAGAGATCGAAACCAAAACTAGCCCTGATAAATGCACTGATAATAAATTACTTGATCTGTGCTGGCGCTTTTTGGGTCGCAGTCCCACTGTTTTGGACCGCTGTGGATCGATTAAAGCAAAAATACCGATAAAGAAAATATACGTGTCTATACTCCTTTCAGCACTACAATATTTGCCCCTGGACAGCCGAAGCCCCCTTGGTGAGATATTTATGTTTCGCACGGGACTGACACGACTTCATTCGGGCGACATGGGCGACTGCGGTGATGGATGAACGATGACCACTGGCGGTCACGTGCGGTATTCTGAAGTTCCGATTGCGAACACGGTTGATGACATATCGCCAACATTTTCTGCGCTAAACCGTGCTTCCGTGAATGGCGCCAAAGCCACAGTAAGTTTCAGATGCGTAAGACCTTTTGAGACGCCGACTGTCATTGTGAGCTTTGTAATGTTCTTCAAGGTTTCTTCAAATCGTCAAGGCGGCGACCTTTCCCAGCTCAACAGAGTTCCGGTGAATCACGTTTCGTTATGGACGGAATAGGGAAGTTTGGTGTGTAGATATTACCGAGAGGCACGTGTATAAAGATGAAAAACGGGCTGCATCCGGTCGTCGCGTTCGTTGCAGTATTGAGACGAAAGTTATGGACGGCAGAATGAAACCCAGGTTCTGAGGCTTTATGCTGTGTACATGAAGAGCATGGTGACAAGCTTCCGGTTTATGGGCTCCATCAAACCATTTGTTTGAGGGTGATATGGTGTGGAGTGTTGACAATGCAACGCGCACAAACGGTCAAGCTCGTCTACAATGTCTGCCGTAAACTGATAACCTTTATGAAGCAGGCGTAGCAGGGGAAGGTGTCGACAAGTGGATCACTCATTACGAAGTTGTGAGCAGCTATAACCGCTTGGAATCGATGGCTAAGTTAGCGTATGTCATGTTAATCATGACGCAGACTGCCTTGATGTGGTATAAATACCACAATCTGTTCATTCAGGAGAACTTTATAGCAGAGATCAAGCAATGATTTGGTGATTTAAAAGCGATGAAGAAACAGGCTGAGCAGACATTTGCCCAGAGGCTCAAGTAGCAAACGAATTTTGGTGATTTAAAAGCGAAGAGGAAGCAGGCTGAGCAGGCGTTTGCTTGAGGCCCAAGTAGCAAGCGAAACGTATACCAACTACTTCGAGGATGTACTTAAATTATGTAGGACCGTTCTAGCGTTAAGACGGCGGAGTGTTAGTTAGACCATCCGCTCAATGTCATTTTGGAAGACGTCTACTACTTCCTCATGGGCAAAGAAGACTTGCGTACGGTCCCCGACGTTGTCCGATACAACCAGGCATTCGAGGACCTCAATAGGTACAGTACGGCTCCAAAGTTTGCACGGCTGGCCTCTGTTACCACAGTGGCCAATGTCTAAGAAACTACATATCAAGATCTCTCCACCATTTATGAAATTGAGATGAAATGTTACGACGGGAGCAGCTCGCCCTGCTCTCTGGCATTTCAGATGCTACCTATCCTTTTCCAGCACATGCGTTTGCGTGCCCGCCATCGTCCAGGTACACACCAGTAAATGTCATCGATTTCGCCTGCCGCACAACATTGACAATTTGTTATCAAGATGTGACCATTTGTACTAACAGTTTCATTACCATCATCGAAGAGACGCTTGCTCCTACTTCAAGAATACATCTCTCCGAACCCTGGTAGGCTATATCGCCCTGGAACCACCACATGGATATTCATCACGTCCTACCATGCAGGAAGTGACCAACGCGCCCCTTTTAGATCGGCTTATTCCTGTGTGCTACCGGTGTAGTGCCGCGGGAAACTTTTCCCGGTACTTCAAATGGAGCTCATCCTTCAGGTATCATCCTGATAATTTATCAACCTGACCCGGCGTGCAATTCTACTACGATACTTGTGGCCAGAGCATTCCACCAACGAGTATTCCGCAGCAATTCACGTGCCTTCCACCGCTGGCTGACACAACCGGAATTATTTTCGAAACAAAACATTGCATGTGGTGCGCAAGATGGCTGGCAGCTGTATACGAATAATTACTCTGGGCTATCTCAAATATTTAATTTTTAACCCTTGGTTCAATTTAGCTGGGACACCCCGATATGAAAATATACATCCGGGATATGCTAGATAGCATAGTTTCGGAGTCAATATGCAGGCACACAGATGAGGTTAATCGAAATCATATTTTCATAGAAGGCAAAAGATTGAACTGCACAGTAGCATGTAAAATGTTTCTGATAAAAAGCATGCACTATTCCGCGAGCTGTTTTCGGACTGTTTCTGCCCAGGATTTGCGCGCAATAAAACGGCGGGGTACAAACAATGCAAGGAATACAATGTCGCAAGTTGCGTCTGCTCATTTTTAGCAAAACCTTTTGCAATACTCCCTAAGTCGGTGGTTGACACATCGTCCAATCTATCTAGTGTATGATTTGCCGCGAGGGATGGGATTCTTCATGCAGCATGGATTTCCGTTATCGCAACTGATGCGCTTGCTCAGCTGAGCAAGCATTTTGGGGGCTGAAAACAGCATCTGAATTTTAAACCAATCAGCCAGTTTCTTGAAGTCGTGAGAGACATTGTGCATTCATGACACAACTCACGGTCTGCGTTTCACCGGGATAATGGCACAGGATTCATGCGTGCGTCGGCGTTCATTAATCTTTCTAAGTGTTTCTGCAACGGCCAACACAACCAAGCCAGAGATACCGGCTGATAAAATTCTCACCAGGTGATGAATAAATGATCTCACATCAAGGCCACACAATCTCCAAAATGCAAATTGAAAGCAACGAGTTGGAATAGCTCTCCTCACTATTTCTGAATAGAATGAGTCATTCGGCAGTAATTACTTCTCCGCACGTGAATAAAATGCGTGGCATACATGCGTTTTGTTAGATCGATTACGCGTATCTAAAAGCAGATGTTTTACTTCGGCGAGCGTACATATAACCTGAACCTTCCAATCAATAAATGCAATATGAGAAGCGCACGGGTTTCATCCTCTTGGTTTTGGTCTTGTTTGTGTTTAGCGCTAAATAATATTGTTACAATGTCTGAAAAGCATAGAATATCAGTTGTTTCTTTAGGCAGGTTCTAATTACTAGCAATTTGATCTGGCATCTCTGAGCTTTGTTCTTTGATTGTCTACTAGTTTTAGATTTGAAGTCGACAAAAATATTCTACTCATTTGTCTCCCCGCAGGAGAGCAGCCGTCAAGATTTTCGAACGTTATATGAAGCAATGCAAAGCAAAGGCACGCTGCTGAAGGGTTTCGTATACTTCAGCCCCGATCTGCTCATGGAGGTCGTCGAAGGGAAGGCTGTCATACTTCATGTTGATCGCCTTCTCCAAGAGCAGGTCAGTTGCCTGGCATCAATGTATCCTATTTTCTTAGTGGTTTGTTGCATCAAACTGAATATAAGGTTATGTTCGCGCATTGCATAAAACCGATAGTTGGGAAGTCTAATTGGACAGCGACGAAATTTTGTTATGCGTTCCTGGTGCATCAAATAATCTGCCCTCATTGTAATTGGTAAAACTGCAAACTGTTGCATTCCGAGGGGTAAAATATGAGAGGGCGCTCAAGATTTCTGTTAAGAATACACGCGAGAGCGCTTTCAAAACCACCTTTTCACTCTGTGAATTTGCTTTCAATTTTTAGTTTGAGTGTTTGAAATCCTCGACAGGTGACGTGGTTGGGTCACCAGTAAGGATTGTTACAAACACGCTTGACGACTATTGACGCGATGCCAGGTCACAGACAACGGAGCCCTTTCGGCGGAAGGAGCTGCACGCGCCATCGTACAAAACATGCAAGGATTGAGTATTTCTCACGTGATCTTTCATGTTGGGTAGAAGTAGCGCACAATTCGATGTAAGTGACAGTTCAGTGGCATATGCAAGAGTCAGCAAAAAAAAAAAAAAAGCAATCGCCAATTCTCAATGAATTCAAACTAAAAATATGACTCGCAGGAATGCAATCAAAGCAGATTTAGAGATTTAACACAGCTAAGCATAATGAAACAGAGGTGCGTTAGCGCTTCGTTTTTCATCGTGGTTCGAGTCCCGCATACTTATGAGGTGTGCTCTCTTAATCTGCCACACGTTTCAATTGCTACCCAATCACGCTGGCTTCCACACGTTTCAATTGCTACCCAATCACGCTGGCTTCCTTCGATGATATTCTCGTCAAGGTTTCCGTCCCTGCCCCTCTTGCCAAGATCTTAGGCACTCGCACATCGATACAGCCGCCTGCCCTGCCTCAGCCGAAATAATGCCAGTTTCCACTGACGGCCGCCTCACCAAGTATCAGCCAAACGAAATTCGCTGGAGCCACTCTTCTCCGGTCTTTTTGGGCATTCTCTGGCGGTGCACGAAGTCGCTCTGGGTTAAGCTACTGCTCTCGCTTTAGGCATCACTGAGTCTCTTTGACCTTTTTATATTTACCCAAGACCTGAGCAGCGTTTTGAAATCATTATGCTCGTCGTTATGCAATTCCTGCAGACCGCCAAGCTTGTTCTGTATTTTCCTTCCCAGGCTTCAAATATTGGCGCCATTTGTATTCGTCCGACAGATAACATCCAGCCGTACGAGCACCAATCCTCCTATGCTTGCCCATATGATTAAAACGTTCACGCTGGTCACTTTCGGTCGTAAACATGTCGTGTCAGTGGATGGAGAAGCAGGCCCATGTTTGCGGCGTTTCCTGTACTGACTCCGTGGTTCCGTCGCATATGCCCGCATCGTTCCTGAGATCTCTTGAAGCAGCGTCATGCAAGTAGGAACACTTGACTTCTGCCGTGGCCTCTTTTTAACAGGAAGAGGGGTTCAGTGGTGTCTACTGCGTCGCATTCTAGTCTCAGGCCAAACCTGGAGTCCTATATTTCACAACGGTTTCCCCATGGCCTCCTTGAGTGGGAAACACAGTAAATAACTTCCGGAAACTAAACCTGTTGGAGCTGATACTTTCTCATTTTAGGTTCTGCAATTTCCACCAAGGTAAGCACAGGCGTTGGAAAGAAGGTTCAGTGCGTATTCAAGGCACCTGAAAGATCAAACGTCATTATTAGCAGTTTCATTTTAACGGGGTAATTGTTGCAGACATACGCTCTCATCAAAACGTCTCGTGCTATGTAAGGGCTCTTCAATGGTTGTACGACGTCTTTAATGAACATTGCTTGAACTTGGTTCCTAATGGTTCGGCATTCTGGGTGCGATACAGAGTGTGACCCGCGACAGAGCGGTTTGGTGTGTTTGCTGGTTAAATTGCGGTGCATCGCATTGATCATTTTTCCAACCTTTTAATGATCTGCACTGTTGTACCTATAAGGAATGCGAATTAGGCCTTTGTTTTTCTAATGTATAGCTGGGTTAATAGCGAACTGGAATTGATCGGCTTGGCTCGGCGCTTTTACTTTGAATTGGACGAGAAAGATGCGAACGTATTAAACATCGGCTGCCTCGTCCGAAAATCCTGCGTTGATACATTGTTCAGATAATACCTTTTGTATGAAAATCATCAGCAGTACCTAATTTTGTCATTACGGAAAAATACAATGGCACTATTCAAGCGATGCCAAGGCCCACACCAGCCCAATATTTTGTTCTATTTTCTATTTATTTAAATATATTGTGTGCACGACATGAATGGAGTGCCAGTTCATTTCAGCAGCTGAAATAAAAGATACGAAACCATCCGCTATACTTTCCTTCGCCTTGATGAGTGTTAGTTACTTTAAACAGTACATCCTCAAAAGTCCCCAGAGCTCCTACATTTACCTGTTGGATAGCTTAGGGTTATGGAACGAAAAATGGTAGGGGTAACATCAAGCGATAGGAAGCGCGCCTAGTGGATCAGAGAAATAACTCAAGTTACCGACATTCTAGTGGTAATTAGGAAGAAGTAATGGGCATGGGCAGGACATGTAGTGTGAAGAGAGGATAACCAATGGTCGCTTAGGGTAACAAACTGGATTCCAAGGGAAGGAAAGCGTAGCAGGGTGTGGCAGAAAGTTAGGTGGGCGGACGAGGTTAAGATGTTCGCAGGGGCACGGCCGCTCGATGGAAGCGCACTGGGTGCGGCCTGCTGCGTCGCGCCGTCGTCAATGGGCAAGCGCGTCCTTGGGGAGTTTACAGTTGCGCCCGCTAGAGCGCCACTGTTCGGGGACGCGTCGCCGCCGGGGTCGCCGGCTCTGAGCGCGCGGTTTGCTTCCTTTCTGGACGCGTTCGCCTCGTGTCTGCGTGGTAAACGCAAACTTTTTTCTGTGCGCGTGTGCAAGCACGTTAACGTTGAGACGGGATGCGTTTATTTTTTAAGGCGAAAGCCGTTCTAGGCTCATGGAGCGAAAATCTGTGCGCAGAAGCTGTGCGTAGCATCTGTGCACTGGTGTGTCAGTCGCAAAAGCGGACGTGCAAGAAGGGAGATTAAGAATGAAAATGATTGATGGTAATAGGTAATCAATAGAAGTTATAGACATTGATAGAGGTAATGACTAATGCTAATGATAATAATGCGTAATAATGACTAAAATGATTTGTAATGGCCAGTATATCAAACTACATGTAATGAGTGCTATTGATTAGAAATGAGTAAAAGTGCTTAGCGATATGTGGTAATGACTATAATAGCTAGGCATGACTCATCATACTGCTAATGACTACGAAAGGACCAATATGTGAAACAACATGTAATGACCACTTCTGATTCAAAAGGAGTAACCTGCTTAGTTATGAGTGGTAAGGGCTACAATGACTACGCAGGCAGACTCATCATGACTGGGAAACGACCAATATATCAAACGACGACTAGAAATGACGAACTGTGGCAAAAGATGAGAAGCAAATGATAGGAGAAGGGTAGGCTTTCGCCATCCTCCGCTTAAAAAACATCTAAGAGACCCTCTAATTTTATCTGCTGAGCTCGCTTCAGGCAAAGGCAGCAGCGAGGAGTGGAAATGCACTCGCTTCCTCTGAAATGAAAGCGGCGCTGAGGTTAAAAATTTTAGATGCTGATGCATAATGCCCTGTCAGCTGCCATTGAATTTGATACAAGGGACATAAGGCAAGATGGAGTCCAAAGTCAGACTCCGCCCGCACCACTAATGTATCGCGGGTCGATACAAGGGACAGTAGATTGGACTTGTTGGTGATTAATTATAGGATAACAGTGCAAACAACATGACGGGAACACAGGAGAAGAGGACGGGACAACCGCGCTAGTTGTGTCATCCTCTTTTTCCTGCGTTTTCGTCACGTTGTTTAATCTATTTAGTTACCAGGGAGCTGGCCAGTTAACTAGGATTTTTAACGATGTGTTGTGAAGCAGATGAACACGATGAGGTAGCACCAGAAGCTTTTCTCGCAGGTTATGTTGCGAGGACATATCAGAAAAAGCTAAGAATTGTTTTTTTTTTTTATATAAGCATGCAATTTGTTCTAAATTTTGCCGCGCTAGTAAGTAAAGGAGCCTGTGCATACAACATTTGTTTATACTCTTGAGACTGTTTGAGCCGATGCGATAAAATGAAAAGCCACATTCCACAGAAAATTCGGCGCCCGCTCTGCCGGCGGAAAGTCGGAAAAAAACCTCTCTGGTAACAGACACTTTAGTTGGTGATATGGCCAGAAACCTTCGGCGTAATGAGAACACATGACGTGTTCAATGTGGCAGGAGCTGACAAACCAGAGAGAGTCAATAAGATGTAAGGGTGAAATGGGAACTATTGAAAGTGGGACCCTTATATCCCAGGTGAGGCACACTATACTCCTATAGGGCATACTCGTACTGCTTCGGTAAAGAGGGGCTTTATATCGCTAGTGTAGGGTGCTATTTCATATAATGCGGTGGCTTAAGGCTGCATTCTATTGATATGCGACAGAGGCAGCAATTACGGGATACGGTGAATAAGCAGATAGCAAAGTGCGGGTACTCCAACGAGACTCTGCAAGGAGATTTAAGCACCCCAAATTTTGTTTATCACTATTAGGTTGTAGCCTAATTTATGCAATATTTGGTAATGGTTTTGAGGCGACATGTTAGTCGTGCAAGATTATTAATATAAACAGCGCGAACACGAAAACAAGGGACAAGAAACAAGAAAGCCACAGTACATGCGCTGACTCACAACTAAGCCTAAGCCGTTTACTCCAAGGCCCAGAAAAACAAACATGAAGAAAACGAAACA
>JAJIZL010070576.1:0-14035 GCA_023969395.1 Amblyomma maculatum
CTAAAACTGTTTTCAGCTGCAATGCAGCAGCTGTAAGCAGGTTCAGCATCTACGATTGACTAGAACACACACCAACACTGCAACTCATCAGCTAAATATTTATATATATTTTTTATGTATATATTTTTAACAGATTCATGTGCTTTCAAGAAGCTGAACTCTATTCTGAAGAACTCCCAGTTTTTGATTGACACTCGACAACTGTCTCCCAAAGCCCAAACATCTTCCCTTGAATCTTTTCACAACTTTGTCATCAAGTTTGCTCCCAAATCAATTGCATACTCGGATGGTGGGATGCAAGTAAGGTTTGTTGAATGAAAGAGAAGACTAAGACATTATTTTTCCCTCCTGTGTGACTATGTAGTCCAACTTTTCTGCATGGCATGTGCAAACAATAAGTCCTTGCATGAAGCTTTTAATGTATGTACATAATATTGTCATTATAAAAGGAACAGAGACCATAGGAAATAGAACACAGTGCGAAAAAGAAAACCAGAGGTCCATATCATTTGCTCCATTTCCTTTTGCTCCTTTTGATTCTTTAACTTGCTAAGCAGCCCATTGGAACTTGCAACTAAGCAGATTGCTTTTAGTTCGTGCTATGGAATAGCCCTGGAGGGCTGAAAAATTGCTTTGTGACCAATTTCAAGCACCTCAAAACAGCCATTCTCATGGTCTAGTGCTGAGGTTTACAGAAAAAAAGTTCGGTTTCTTTTTTTTTTTTAATGTGAGGAGGGGGAAGCTGCTGTGTTACTGGACGCATTTGGCGCCTTCTTTTTATGGAAGTTGGGCTTGACTTCAGTCTTCTTAGTGCAGTGCTTGATCTGGAGCTCTCATGTTATCAGGCCAGGTAAAATGAGACCCTACAATTGCGCTTCACAGGAGTCGACCCTGACATCTGCCAAAAAAAGTGCCCTCCACGTAACTCAATCCCAACTTCTGCATAAAGTAGGCACTCAATGCACCTTATGAGCCAGCTGCCACAATCCTTCCATCCTGATAGTAAATACACTGCTGTAAAATTAGCTGAACTTATCTTGTGTCTTTCTTTTCGAAACTTGGAACACTTCCATGCCAAAGGTAGTTATCATACATTTGGAGGAGACTGCAGTGCACACTTCTGACGTTCAAGGATGCTTCATATAATATGGTAAAAACATATTTGTTAGAATGGTAGCACTAGCCATTCTGTAATCCTCTTCCGTGGAAAAAGTGAGACAGGAGGCTATAGACGTACTGCACAGGCCACCCAAGGTTCCTTATTGAAAGTCATTGCTGTTATATTAGAATAGGCAGATGGGATGAGATAAAGAACAGTGCACCAGGAATACATACAGACAGAAATGACATGAGCTGAGACACTGCAATGACACAAAGTTGAGGGCGAGCATGGAGGGCTGGCTGGAAAAACACCTTGTCTCTCTTTTGTGCTCCTCATCTCAGTGCAGTCCCAAGACAAAGGTAGTTTTTAAAGAACTGGAATTTATCAGCGCAAGTTTCCGACCCCTCTAGAACCATCTCGAATGTCCCGAAGCTAATGTATTGAAACTGAAAGAATGCTCAAGGTTCACTTGATCACTTGGACTAATGATGATCGCTAGAATACAACAGCAGCGAGAACACGGGTGATCCACGATATGAAGTTGTATAGCCCATGTCATACATTCATTTTGCTGCTTGAAGATCATTGCATCACATTTTTAATTTGATATAAAGGCGCTGGATATAGAAGCTAAAACAGAAGCAATCTCTGCTGCAGTGATGTGAATATAATGCATAATGGTTTCTTATAGTAGCCTCTACTTGGTATAATTTTGCTAGTAGGCAGCAAGAAACACATTTTTTTCCAAAGTATGAGAAATTCCTCATATTTACCTTCTTTTTAGGTCACATCTGGCTGTTATTCACTTCAATGAAAATTCTTCTAAGCTCCCGGCACAGAAAAAGAAAGGAGAGGACGGCTGGAAAGTGAAAATGGCAAAATCAAGAAAAGGACGTTTCAGTGCCGCTTCAGTGAAAATGGAGCATACTTTTTGTAAGTTAAAACTTCGTTTTACATATATTATTACACAAAAAAACTAAGTGAACTGTTGTAATCACGATGGTTATTTCGCGCAGCGTACGTCCAGAGGCTCCTCCATGATGCGGAAAAACGGTCTCAGGGCTCTTCACACAGAGACACAGCTGCAAGCATAGCTTCAGAGCGCCACCTTATGACTGATGCCTATGAAAGACCGTCAAAAGAAGTAATAGCTGCACACAGGCACAGATTTGTGCTTCATCATGACTATTCAATTGCACAGCACAACTGTCAGTATACTTAACCCAAATGCTCAACAGACTGGCATCAGCGAGGCACAGCATTGGCCGCTGGAGCCAAAACAATTGTTTCAATATGTTTGCTGCGACTAACAATAACTGGAGCGCAGTTTCATATGACTTTTATTGTCGTAGTGAGTGCAGTCTTGTACCCATGTCTCTGCGTTTCGCTTCTGGCTGCGGCCAAGCAAACGTGCACACAAAGCATGTTGCTGTTTGCTTATCGTGGCAACTCCACATGGTGTGCGACCACTCGCAGGCCCTTCAAGTATTGCATCAAAGCTGTCGCTTGAAACAAAATGTAGGAAAGACAGAGCAACTGTGGGTTCAGGGTGTGTGTAAAGCTAGATAGCGAATAATTATGCCGATCAGAGTTGTTCAGCTTCTTGAGGTCAAGCTGGAAGTAATTAAAGTGAGCCTACTTCACAAGTGACCATGTCTCATCTCTCTTTTCACAGGCTCGCTGTTCCGCATCCGTTAAGGTCCACAGTTTACAAGACAACAGTGTAATTGCGCTTATTATATTATTATGTTGGCGATATAATACTGTGTTCTTAGCGGTAATTTATACTGCTGAGCGACTAAGAAAGCACAACGCTTCGCTGCGGAGAGAAGTTTTTTTTTTTTTTTTAAATAACGTCAATTGTTTACACTCAGGACATAATGGAATATGCTCTAGGACTTATCTAGAGAAATTCTGTAGGCCTTCTCTCGAAATAAAGTTGTTTTCTTTGTTTCTTCGGTGCCTCCTCATCACTGCACGTCATGTGAAACCTTGCAAGGGGCAGATACAGCATGCGAATGCTAATATGTGTTTACCGCGGCGTCTTGTATCTCACCGGCCTAACCGCTCAGTAGTTTGTGGTGAAACTGCACACGGAGCTTTGATATTGCGGTAACTTTTATTTGCTCGCAGTTAGTTAGGTAAGGGTGCTTAATTCGCTGCTGCTGCGTACAATGCGAACCCGCAATCTGCGCCAGTATCGGGGGCCGAAAGCTGCCAACGCCGGCACATGATACCACGGGTTCGCGCATCGCGCACGGCCAAGCCAAGTAGGTACAGTTGTCTTAGCTAATTTACTATAAGGCAAAAGTTTATAACCTACAAACTTACTACGAGACAAAATGCAACATCCGTGAGTAGTTTCACGCAATCAAGTCAACGGTTAAAACGGTAGGACTTTAATAGCCGCCACAGTAATGATGCATCACAACAATGACTAACTCATTGCACCTGTGAAACCGTCGCTTATCTGTGCGCTATGTTCAAGCTAGTAAACACATTACTTACCAGCGTATGTTGTCGCCTTGACTTGATCCGAGGTGCGTATTTTGGTTTGGTGGACACAGGAACGGAGCAGCGGTTGCCTCCGAAATTTTGCTGCACTACGTAAGGCGCAGTGGATTGGGGCCCGACATTTAAAGCACCGACTTAATGTTGTAAACCTGTAAGCCGACTTCGAAGTTCATTTCGCATGGGCGACACAAGAAACGAGAACATTCACAGGCGGAAAGTGCCCCGCAAGTACACTGCAAGGAACTGAAACGAGATCGCCGCTCGCGACCGCGCCGCGATTGCAGTGGTGCCTGCGCGAAGGGCAAAGATGCGCGCGCGGCGCACGTGCGCGCGCGAGACCGGAAGTGCAGGAAAAAAAAGCTTTGAAAAAATGTTTCTGTCTACAAAACATCCTAATTTTCTTTCCTGATAATTAAAAGTTAAGCGTACTTCGATTTTTCTGGCATTAGCGATAGTTTAATGGCTGTGTGACGTCGCAAAGAAGCAGACCAATAGTCATTCGAAAACGCATGCACGTAGCAGCGTTGCACAGAGGAGAAGGAGGACTGGCAAAAGTCGAAGGAAAGAACGCGCCAACTTACGAATGGGATTGTGGGACCTGCACTGCGCGTAAACGTGTATTATTGCGTTCAAATGTGTATCGCAGCATGATCTAGCGACTGAGATAATTTGTGAGGAGTGCTCGGGAGGTGTTTGTGGGCCCCTTTAATAACGTAGTCAATATGAATAGACCATGTTAAATTTTGAGTGGTATGAATACCTAGGTACTTGTAAGTTTTTACCCAGTCAAGAGGAGTGCCATTTAGATAATATGAAGGAAGAACGTTAGATGCACAGGAAACACGCAAAGCTTTACATTTATTAATGTTTAATTCCATATTCCCTGCATTGCACCAGTCTGACACCAAATTGAGGTCTGACTGGAGAGTGTCAGTATCGTTAACGTTATTTATTTCCCGGAATATTGCACAATCGTCAGCAAAAAGGTGAATGTTAGAGGATATGGCAGAAGGAAGGTCATTAATACAGATTAAGAATAGGAGGGGTCCGAGGACCGATCCCTGTGGAACACCAGATAGCACGTTAGTAATCGGAGAATTAGTGTCATTAGCATGTACAAATTGCCAACGGTTAAGAAGGAAAGATTTAATCCAGTCGAAGACGTTAGGATTGAGATTAAGATGGCTCAATTTATGTAGCAGCAATTTATGACATACCTTATCAAAAGCTTTGGAAAAATCCCAAAAAATGCAGTCAGCAAACGATGAGTTGTCAAGTATGCGGTATAGCTTATCCGTAAAGGCAAGTAATTGAGTTTCACATGAGTATGTTTGACGAAAACCATGTTGCGCAGGTGTGAAAAACGAATTGTCATCGAGAAAAGTAACGACATGCTTGAAAATGATATGTTCTAGCAATTTGCAGCATGTGCTTGTGAGCGAAATGGGACGAAAGTTTTGAGGGGAGTGCTTACCACCGGACTTGTGAATTGGAACCACCTTCTCAATTTTCCAGGTGTTAGGAAGGCTTGCTGTGTCGAGTGACCGTTGAAAAAGTTTGGTTAGTAAAACTGAACTATAAGCACAAGTATTTTTTAAGAATTTAGCGCTAATCGCATCGAAACCAGGTGAAGAATCATTGTTTAAAGAGTCAATAATTTGGCTACGCCAGGTGGATCGATTGTTATAGGTGGCATTGTCGGGAACCTGTGGTGCTGTATGTAAGGCAGATGAACGCTAGAAGGGGAGGAAAAGCTTTCAACGAATGTGTCATTCAGCACGGAAGCACAAAAATTACCGGGGATAAGTTTACCGGAGGTATCTTGTAGTCTAATGAATGGGTAAGACGCCCGACTACTGTGCCGGAGTACCCGGGTTCGAACCCGACCTCGGCGGCTGCGTTTCGATGGAGGCGAAACGAAGAGGCGTCCGTGTGCTTTGCGATGTCAGCGCACGTTAAAGATCCCCAGGTGGTCGAAATTACTCCGTAGCCCTCCACTACAGCTCCTCTTTCTCTCTTTCCACTTTCACTCCTACCTTCCCCCTTCCCTTACGGCGCGGTTGCGGTGTCCACAGAAAACAAGTGAGACAGTTACTGCGCCTTTCCCTTAATATAAATAAATAAAAAAATTAGGTGTCCCAGAAACAAGTGTGACAGATACTACGCCGTCCTCATTTTGTGAACTCCTTATTAAAAATTGTCCGCGAGATGTGTCAGCGAGATTCCACCGATGACAGGTACTGCGCCTTTCCTTCTCTGTCAACGAATTGTAGAACACCCGTGAATTCCGATTCGTTAAAAGGAACGCTGGATTTAGGTTCGACTAGATTGATTTATAGTAAGGGAAATGCGCGATAATTGTCTCACTTGTTTTCTGTGGACGCCTCAACCGCGCCGTAAGGGAAGAGATTTTATTAAAAAAACTGATTTATTTATAGGAAAGGAAAGGCACGGTAACTGTCTCACTTGTTTTTCTGTGGACACCGCAACCGCGCCGTAAGAGAAGGGAGGAAGATGGGAGGGAAAGTGGAAAGAGAGAAAGAGGAGCCATAGTGAAGGGCTGCGGAGTAATTTCAACCACCTGGGGATCTTTAACGCTCGCTGATATCGCACAGCACACGGACGCCTCTTCGCTTCGCCTCCGCAAAACTATTGCACACCATGTACCGGGTGTAGCAGTCACGCTCAGGCTTTCGGTTTTCTCCACTGCATATTCTGCACTGCTCTGGGTCATTTTTAAAGCATCTAGCGCAGTGCTTACCTGAAGTAAACATTATGGCAAACGTTTAGTGCTAGCAAACTTTTGCACTTTTGTGGTTAGAGTAACAGCCATATCCCTTCAAAGAATCTAAACACGATGAACTGTACGTGCTTATAGTGGGTTGCAAAATGATTTGGTGCTTGAGATTTTCTGACATTACCTAGAAACCAGGCCATGCAATAGTCGGCTCAATGCGACAGTGGTCCGGAGGCACGTTCTCTTGATGAATTTTACATCCATTTTTTTAAATAGTGTAGCTGTTGTGAACGCTGAACGGGCTCCGTATTGAGGGAATCAGACCAGAAACTTTTCGAAAGTCTTACTCCTCCTGAAAAAACTGGAAGATGGCTTAGCTCTGCTGTGCCTGAATATACGGAGCGAAAAGCTGTGACTACCTCGGCATCCCAGTCTTCTGCACCGTTCGCCAGCACCTATATACTCTCCTTGGCTTCCATGTCGAGCGCGTCTAAGTTCACCGGCGTTCTGGCATTCGTTTACAGGAAAAAAAGGCGCAGCATCTGTCACTCGCAGAAAGCAAGAAGCGCCCCAGTCGAAAAAAACTACAGAAAATTTTCTGATGTTACGACAGAATTTCTGTGCGGTTTTTGACGGGAAACCTGTTGTGACAGCAGAACAATCTGTCGTAACATCAGATATTTCTGTAGTTACAACAAAAAAGTGCTACAGAACTACAGACAACAGAAATATACTACAGAAAAACTACAGAACTACAGAAAAGTAGTACAGAACTACAGAAAAATCTGATGGTTACGACAGAACTACAGGACTTTTTGTCGTATTTTTGACACAGTTCTGTAGTTCTTTCGACTGGGGCCACCCGGCAGCGTAGGAGCGCACTCGTTGCCGGGTGGCGTCACATGCTCTGTGGTGCGGCGTTCGAGGAAGTGCCAAATGAATGGCGCCGCATGGACACAGGGATGGAACGCCCGGCGGTGTCAGCTCTGTATATGCGTAAATGAATGAATGAAAATTTTATTTCCACCGAGAAGTAGCCCTTCATCTCCCGCCCCTGGCACGCAGGATGTTGAAAATCTCACCTCGACAATGTCTTCGTTTCTCCTACATCAAAACGCCGACTGCGTTTCGATGAGGCGAAACAAAGGGGCGTCCGTCGCGTGATTCCGTTGTCTCAACGGTAGGGTCCTCTGAGCAGCGTCACCTGGCGACAGATAGTGGAAAAATTCTAAAAATGAATAAAAGTACATTTAAAGCCTGCCGTACTCGTCGCCTCAGTGGCTTAATTGATTAACGTTACTTACCTGAGCACTTGGCGAATGAAATGTATGCTCGAATCCTGTGTTTGTAAATTTTTTCGAAATTTGTTTTTTTTTTTTAAATTGCAACATCAAAATAAGCTACTAATATCTCTCTGGAGGGTGTTCCCCTTTAGGTTGCATCATGTGATGTTTTTAATTCTTAATACCCACAAAATCTGCCGTGAACACAGCCGCAAGACAACAGAACGACAACGCTTACACTAATAACTTTCGACGTAATAATTTCCTGCCTTTACTGAGTGTATGTTACCTTTAGGTTGCGTTGAGACACATCTCTCAGTAACAATCGCCGTTTAACCCGCTCAGAGGCAAGCAGTGACGAGAAAGAAGTTGCGGGACCCTACCGTTGAGAAGACGGAATTACGCGCGTCCGTCTGCTGTGCAATGTCAGTTCTTGTTTTGTTGTGGCTGTAGGAAGAAGGAAAAAAATGCACGTTCCTGCTACTGGCTCTCTACCTGAGCCACCTCCACTGCGTCGTGCGGACAGAAGAAAAAAATAGGAAAGAAAAAGAACAGGAAGAGGAAGACGCGCGCCGCAACATCAGTCGCGGCCCACCACCGAAGCGGTGGCGGGTGCAATGACGACCTACAACAGATATTTGGTGGCTGGCTATCCCCCGCAGCAAGCGGCGTTGACCTACGTACGGTCCCAGCACCGTAGGGCCAGGAACAGCCAGCCTAAGATCCCCAGGTCGTCGGAATTACTCTGAAGCCCTCCACTGCAGCTCCTCTTTCTCTATTTCCACTTGCACTCCCACATTCCTCCCTTCCCTTACGGCGCGGTTGAGGTGCCCACAGCAAACAACTGAGACAGTTACCGCGCCTTTCCTTTCGTATAAATCAATGAATCAATCAGAAAGTAGTGTGACAGGGATTACGCCTTCGTCATTTTGTGAACCCCTTGCTAAGATTTGTCCGCGAGATTTGTTAGCGAGATTCCACCGATGACAGGTACTGCGCCTTTCCTTTCCTGTAAACAAATTATAGAACACCGGTGAATTTCGATGCGTTAAAAGGAACGTTGGATTTAGTTCGATTAGATTGATTTATAGGAAGGGAAAGGCACGATAGCTCTCTCACTTATTTTCTGTGGACACCTGATTTACCTGATTTAATTATAGGAAGGGAAAGGCGCGGTAACTGTCTCACTTGTGTTCTGTGGACACCGCAACCGCGCCGTGAGGGAAGGGAGGAAGATGGGAGTGAAAGTGGAAAGATAGAAAGAGGAGCCGTAGTGGAGGACTACGGAGTAATTTCGACCACCTGGGGATCTTTAACGTGCGCTGACATCGCACAGCACACGACGCCTCTTCGTTTCGCCTCTATCGAAACGCAGCCGCCGAGGTCGGGTTCGAACCCGGGTCTCCGGCACAGTAGTCGGGCGTCTTACCACTGCACCACCCCGGCGGGGCTTTTTGTGGACGCCTCAACCACGCCGTAAAGGATGGGAGGAAGGTTGGAATGAAAGTAGGAAGAGAGAAACAGGAGCCGTAGTGGAGGGCTACGGAGTAATTTCGACCACCTGGGGATCTTTAACGTGCGTTGATATCGCACAGCACACGGACGCCTCTTCTTTTCGCCTCCGCGAAACTAGGGTACACCATGTACCAGGTGTAGCAGCAACGCTCAAGCATTCGCTTTTCTCCACAGCAGATTTTGCAGTGCTCTCGGTCATTTTTTTAAAGCATCTAGCGCACTGCTTACGTAAAGTAAACGTTAGGGCAAACGTTTAGTGCTAGCAAACTTTTGAAGTTTTGTAGTTAGAATAACAGCCATATCCCTTGATAGAATCTGAGCGCGAAGAACTGTAACTGCTTATAGTGGGTTACATAGTGGGAAGCGCAAAATGATTTGGTGCTCACTCATACCCTACTTTGAGGTTTTCTGACATTACTTAGAAAGCATGCCATGTATTGCTCGGCTCAATGAGCAGTCGCACGGAAGCACGCCTCTTCAAGAAGTTTACGTCGCATTTTTTTGAAATAGCCTAGGTATTGTGGACGCTGGAAGGGCTCCTTATTGACTGAATCAGACGAGGAACATTTCGAAATAGTCATATTGCCCATAAAAAAATGTGAAAGGCGGCTTAGCTGTGCGATGCATGGATATACGTAGCGAAAAGCAGTGACTACCTCGCAATCAGAAGTTGATTTCTCGTCTTCTGCACTGTTCGCCAGCAGCTTTACTCCCCTTGACTTCCATGTCGAGTGCATCTAAGTTAACCGGCGTTCTGTAATTCATTTACAGGAAAAGAAAGGCGCAGCATCTGTCACTATCAGAAGGCAAGAAACGCCATCCGGCAGCGTAGGAGCGCACTCGTTCCCTCTTCGTACTCATAGCTGTTGGCAGATGAGTGGCGTCACATGCTCTGTGGTGCGGTGTTCGAGGAAGTGCCAAATGGAAGGCGCCGCACGGACACAGGGGTGGAACGCCTGGCGGGGTTGATGGAGAGCTGCAGGACGCAAGCCGAGGCAACATTTCGACAAGTGGATTTGCCTGAGTCTGGCTTTTGTTTCCGAAAAAGAAAAACCAGAGAGGGGGAGGAAAGCGGGAAGAAGTAGGGAAAGCGGTGAATGAATGATTCTTCGGTATGAATTTCATAGCCTGAAATGGGTGATTAGTGGGATAAAGAAAATAAAAAGCTGCAACCGCCGAAGAACTATAAACAGTGTAAACACAAGCAAAAACCTTGTGAAAGCAGTTACGATCACAAAGACCATAAATTCAGAACAATTTATTATTTATGGATTTGCCTGTGTCTGGCTTTTGTTTCCGAAAACGAAAAACCAGAGAGGGGGAGGGAAGCGGGAAGAAGTAGGGAAAACAGTGAATGAATGTTTCTTCAGTATGAATTTCATAGCCTGAAATCGGTGATTAGTGGGATAAAGAAAATAAAAAGATGCAACCGCGGAAGAACTATAAACAGTGTAAACACAAGCAAAAACCTTGTGAAAGCAGTTACGATCACAAAGACCATAAATTCAGAACAATTTAATTATTTATTCGCAATTATATTCAAATCGTCACGCGGCAGAAAATATACGGAGGCGTATCTAACAATAAATTTAGAACACAGGAACCAACCGGAACAAATACCTCGAAAGAAGATATTTTCATTCCTAAATATATTTCCTCTGCACCATTACGAGTTGGGAAAACATTCCAATAGAGCATTAATTGTAGAGTTTTTTCACAGCACCTGTACACTCTATCCCCTCTCCATTACAGCATAAGCTGCACGTGTTATTTTAAAATGTTTCCGTCTTATCCCTTCCTACTTTGGTTCCCCTTGAATCGTTTTCTTCAGATAATGGACTTGTGGTTCATTTGATCTGTTATTATTCTGCTTCTTTGTCCTTTTGTACTCCATGTGGAAAGCTTTTGATAACTGCTCGCCTGCATTGTATTCATTAGGACCCTTTGGAATGCATGTTCCCTTTCAAGACAGCATGTCATCATTAACGGTTCTTCAGGTGTTTGTAGCTGATTGTCGCTACAAGATTGTAGCCTGCAGCATTGTAGCTTTCCGTGTTGCTACTGCTGATTTTTTTCTTTTTCAGCCATGGGATCACCTTTTCCAGGCTCAGAAATTCATAGGGAAGAAACATTGTTTCACTGCTTGCCCTACATCTTTCTCCCCCTCTTCCCCTGCTTTTTTTCGCAAACAAAATGTCTACTTATCCAAACGTCAGAGCTTCACCTCAACATTGATCTGTGCTCATTCGTATGTGTAGCCATGGTCTTTCTCTCGCTCTGCCAAAACTACTGCCTAGGTTTTCCTACAACGGCTTATGATATTCATAATAGCTACTCTATTGCGAAAACCGACACCTTCAAGCTTGTTCAAGTGTGAAAGCAGCATGGTTTTCGTACTGATGTTTACTGGAGACGCTGGCAGCCAGCGAGATTTAATGAAGCTGCTCGTCATAATTTGCGAGTGCTGGCCAAATGCGCTCCGTCCCAATCCTATTCTTCTCGTTATTTCCTTTTCATGGTGCGGATCTGTGGTTCCTACCTGTCCTAAGTAGACATATTCGCCTACTACTTCCAGTGCTTCGCTACCTAACGCAAACTGCTATTCCTACCTGAGGCTGCTGAATATTACCTTAGTGTTCTGCATATTGATTTTCAAGCTTACCTTTCTACTTTTCTTGTCTAGGTCATCAATCATTATTAGCAGTTCATCCCCCTAATTTTCTTAGCAAGGCCATGTAATCAGCAAATCGAAGATTACTGAGGTATTCTCTATCTACCCTTATCCCTAACTTCTCCCATTCCAATTCTCTGAATACTTCCTCTAAACAAGCTGTGAATAGTACTGGGGAGATTGTGTCTCCTTGCCTACCACCTTTCTTTATGGGAATTTTGTTACTTTCTTTATGCAGAACTATGGTTGCTGTGCAGCCACTATATATATCTTCCAGCACTTTAATGTGCGGCTCGTCTACCCTGTGATTTCGCAATGCTTTAATCACAGCCGAGGTTTCAAGTGAGTCAAATGCGTTTTCGTAATCAATGAATGCTATGTATAAGGGCCAGTTATATTCCGAGCATTTTTCTATCACCTAGTTGATGGTATGGCTGTGATAGATAGTAGAGTACCATTTCCGAAAACCTGCTTGATATTTTACTTGATTTCTGTCTCAGGTTGTCCTGATTCTATTAGCGATTATCTTAGTGAATAGCTTATACAGGCAAGTGGAAATGAAGAAAATGTGTGCATGAAAGACAATGGCGTTTATCGAAGAGAACAAATTTCCTCCTTAGCGTTTCAAGCCCATACGTGCTACTGTGCTCACTTTGTGAGGTGAAGAAAATAAAAGGCTTAAGAAAAAGACAGGATGAGGTTTGCCAAAAAGAGGATGCTATCAATATTTCTTGTCACAACACTCTGAAACTAATATTTTAGAGTTATAAAAATGTCGTTTGATATACAAAAGAAGGTTTTCGTTTTGATAACTGCGTACTAACTATTGCGGAGCTAGGTAGCAAGTAATTGTGAAGAATTGCTTGCGGGAAAAAAAAGAAAAATTTTAAGGTGCAAAATTAGTTGTAAAAGAACAACATTTATACTTTTTCGGGAATTCAACATTGCCATAAGCTCATTTGTTCTGATATTAATATAAATTCACGTCGATGTATAAGCACTGCATGCATCTAACTCAGGGACGACGTGCGCGCCACTAGCGGCACCTTCGGCGTCAAAAGTGGTAGTACGTTCCATAGGAATTCATGTAAAGGGAAGTCCCAAACGCATTTCTATGACTGCACATTGCAACTACGATGTCGGCGCTTCGTGAATAAAGGCCCGGTACACCATAAAACATATTAAAAATTATGAAATATCACTTCTAAGGCGATCTAGTTTTAAAAATCTAGGATACGTGCGAGTGGGGGTCACCGCTGGCCATCGTTACTGCGCGGCAGCGCGACTAACAGAGACGAAACATTCACTTTTTCTTGTTTCACGGCGTACGCAATCATTCATTGCCAGTTAGCGTGTAGTTTAAAGAGAACTCTGACAATTATGCCCTGGCATTTAGAAGCTATGTTGTTTAAAATGGCACGAGTGTGTGTGCTGTGAAGTCCGGCACACCTCTCACGGGCGTACTCTGAGTTGATGCTTCTCGGAATGGCAAAAGTTCGTTCAGGAGTCCAGCATGCGGCTACGTGGGCTCCACTGGTTCATAGCATGGTAGTTGAAACTGGGAAACCCAGATACACTACTCAAAAGGCAGCTCCCAAAAGCCATGGCACACCAACAAAATCCAATTGCGTCCCGTTGCAGACGCGACAGCGCAGACGATACCCTAGCCGCTGAGGTCGCTCCCGGCAGACGGTGGAAGCCGCCGGAGTAGCATTGTCTCAGCCATTGTCTGCAGTGTGTGAGGCGCCACAACGCCAACATTTGTAAAGGTGCGGTGCAGTTTGTCTTAGTACGTTTGGAATGCTGTTTGAAAGCTTCTTTTTGCATTGAACATCTAGGTTGTCCAGGTTTAACGAGCTCACTAGTGAACGAGTTTAGCGTACGTAGCAGCATGTCGGACTCCAGGAGAAGATTGTGCGATGCGGTAGCAGCAGCTGACAGAGCAGATCACCTGTTAGGTGTATACCTTGCTTCGTGAAACTTCTCGTGCCATTTTAAAAATATCGATTCTAAATATCATATCACACTGTGACGCAGTGTTTTGAGCGAACTGCTGCCTACGTTAGTGCATGATGAAATGAGAAAATTGTTACGAAACTTTTGTTTGAATGCGCATTTTTTTTAATTGCGCCCCCCCTGCATATAAGGCCGGCTGCCGTGTGAATCCCACGCGCAAGTATCACCTTGTTCCAAAAATGAAGCTCCCTAATTTT
>JAJIZL010070577.1:0-14725 GCA_023969395.1 Amblyomma maculatum
GCGCTGTGTTTGTCGTTATTGTGTTCTCTTGTCCCGTTTATCGCGCTGTAGATATGGAACATCGTCACCAACTCGCCCAATAACTGACCTTGATGAAAAGAGGGAAATCAGCTGGAAAGGATCAGATACCTAAATATTTGCTGAAGGACGGGGGAGACATCGTGCTAGAAAAACTGGCCCTCTGTATACGCAGTGCCTGGTGTCATCGACGGTAGCGGAACCATGGAAGAATGCAAACATTATTCTCATTCATAAGAAAGGGGACTCTAAGGACCTTAAAAATTACAGACCAATCAGCTTACTATCTGTTACGTATAAGGAATTTACAAAGGTAATCGCTAATAGAATCATTTCATTCATTTGCAGTACGGCCGACTTGCTTCTGTAGCAACCGCCCATCACTGCCCGCCTACGTCTCTGCCCGCTGAGGAACTTCGACAGTTCGTGCGGAACATTGTGCGCGAAGAGCTCCAGAAACTACGCTTTGAAGCTCCACAGGCAAGCGTCGCTGCAGTAGCGGACATGGTCCGGGATGAAATCCGGCGAGTGGTGCAGCCAGATTCGG
The DNA here is from genome assembly GCA_023969395.1 of Amblyomma maculatum. Classification (NCBI taxonomy): domain Eukaryota; kingdom Metazoa; phylum Arthropoda; class Arachnida; order Ixodida; family Ixodidae; genus Amblyomma; species Amblyomma maculatum. The sequence continues at coordinate 566 of JAJIZL010070577.1, forward strand.
TAACGCCGCAACCAGAGCCGTACATAATGACTTATAGTGACGTGCTACGAAAACCTGCGTCAGTGTAACATGCCTTTCCTCTTGTTCCTCCTGTGCAGTACCAAGTCCAAGCTGTGCCCGCCCCACAGCAGGAATTCAGGCCCGCCATCCGTAAAGCACACGTGTGGCGAACGCGAAACAACCGACCATTGTGCTACCACTGCGGGGAGCCTGGCCACGTTCGGCCCGACTGCCCTTACCGCCAGATGGGCCTTGGGGGTTTTTCTCCCGACGCACCTCGATCGCGCTATGGTGAGCGACCTCAGGAGATCGAGGACTACTTGGCCGCTAACGTACAGCCCCCTACTGCTCAGCGACGCCAGTCTAGATCCCCGTCTTCAAGAAGATTTTCGTCTCCCAACCGCCCTTCGACCTCTGACGAGTTCAAAGGCACGTCCCACGGCGGGAAAACTAAAGACGGCGTCCTCCGGGGGTAGGGCCGCCGCACCTGTACAGAGTCAAGAGCCTCAACCCGACGATATACAGCGACGTGCTGACCGACGGCAACTCGACCCGATGAGCTGCGAAAAATTGATTTCCGCCGACATTACCGTAACCGCCGACAACCATAACATGAATGCACTCTTGGACACTGGGGCTGATTTTTCGATAATGAGCAGTCGGCTAGCCACGACCCTCAGAAAGGTTTTGACGCCTTGGACTGGGCCGCAGGTACGAACAGCTGGCGGCCATGTTGTTACACCGATTGGTGTCTGTACCTCGCGAATACAGATCCGAGGCGTAACTTTCTCGTGGCTGCTTCGCAGTGCTTCCCGAGTGCTCCAAGGACCTGATACTCGGTTTGGATTTCCTCCGGGAGTATAGCGCTGCGATCGATTTTAAGGGCCTAATCGTGTCGTTTGCCGCCCACCGCACTCTTGACGCCGAACCCCAGCAACACATGCCGAAGCTGCTAGTCTCTGACGACCACGTTGTTATACCGCAAAGATGCATGTTTGTGACTGTAGAGTGCGATAGCAACCAGGAACTCGTGGCATCGCAGAAGCCAACATGTCGCTGCTCCTGGGTCGACATATCTCTGTAGCCCGAGGACTTATCGAACTGAAGGACGAGCGAACCGAAATTTGGTGACGAACTTCGGTTGTGAACCGCAATGTTTGGCGAGCAAAACGACGATTGCGTATTTTGAAGAACTCCCGGAATGCGCAGGACAGTATTCGTTGTCTGAACTCCCAAAGTCATTAGAAAAGTCGACTCATCATCATCATCATCATCATCAGCCTGATTATACCCACTGCAGGGCGAAGGCCTCTTCCATATCTCTCCACTTAACCCGGTTCCGTGCTAGCTGCATCCACTTGACCCCTGCGAACTTCTTAATCTCATCCGCCCACCTAACTTTCTGCCGCCCCCTGCTACGCTTTCCTTCCCTTGGAATCCAGTTTATTACCCTCAGCGACCATCGGTTATCCTCTCTTCGCACTACATGTCCTGCCCATGTCCATTTCTTCTTCTTAATTTCCACTAGAATGTCGTTAACTTGAGTTATTTCTCTGACCCACTCTGCACGCTTTCTATCTCTTAATGTTACCCCTACCATTTTTCGTTCCATAGCCCTCTGGGTTGTCCTCAACTTAAGCAGAACTCTCTTGGTTAGCCTCCACGTTTCAGCCCCATAGGTGAGTACAGGCAAGATGCAACTGTTGTATACTTTCCTCTTGAGCGATACCGGTAAGCTGCTAGTCATAATCTGCGAGTGCTTGCCAAATGCGCTCCATCCCAATCTTATTCTTCTTGTTATTTCCTTTTCATGGTCCGGATCTGCGGTTACTACCTGTCCTAAGTAGATATATTCGCCTACTACTTCCAGTATTTCGCTACCTAATGTAAACTCCTGTTCCTTCCCGAGGCTGTTGAACATTACCTTAGTCTTCTGCATATTGATTTTCAAGCCTACCTTTCGACTTTTCCTGTCTAGGTCATCAATCATTATTTGCAGTTCATTTCCCGAGTTGCTTAGCAAGGCAATGTCATCAGCAAATCGCAGATTACTGAGGTATTCTCCATCTACCCTTATCCCTAACTGCTCCCATTCCAAGTCTCTGAATACTTCCTCTAAACAAGCTGTGAATAGTACTGGGGAGATTGTGTCTCCTTGCCTAACACCTTTCTTTATGGGAATTTTGTTACTTTCTTTATGCAGAACTATGGTTGCAGTGCAGCCACTATATATATCTTCCAGCACTTTCACGTGCGGCTCGTCTACCCCCTGATTTCGCAATGCCTGCATCACCGCCGAGGTTTCAACTGAGTCAAATGCTTTTTCGTAATCAATGAATGCTATGTATAAGGCCTGGTTATATTCCGAGCATTTTTCTATCACCTGATTGATGGTATGGATATGATCGATAGTAGAGTACCGTTTCCGAAACCCTGCTTGATCCTTTGCTTGATTGCAGTCTAAGGTTGTCCTGATTCTATTAGCGATTACCTTAGTAAATACCTTATACGTAACAGACAGTAAGCTGATTGGTCTGTAATTTTTAAGGTCCTTAGAGTCCCCTTTCTTGTGAATGAGGATAATGTTTGCATTCTTCCATGCTTCCGGTACCGTCGATGACACCAGGCACTGCGTATACAGGGTGGCCAGTTTTTCTAGCACGATATCCCCCCCGTCCTTCAGCAAATCTGTAGTTATCTGATCCTCTCCAGCTGATTTCCCCCTTTTCATAGTTTCTAGTGCTGACCTCGTCCTTCGTCACTGGTGGAACGTCTGACTGTTTTTCCCTACCGCCAATCTCATTACGGTCCTGACTACTTTGGCTACTGTAGAGATCTGTATAGAACTCCTCGGCTACTTTGACTATCTTGTCCATATTAGTGATGACGTTGCCCGCCTTGTCCCTTATCGCATACATCTGGTTTTTGCCTATGCCCAATTTCTTCTTTACCGCTTTGAGGCTTCCCCCGTTCTTTACAGCATACTCAATTTTCTCCATGTTATACTTTCTTATATCGGCCACTTTGCGCTTATTGATTAGCTTTGATATGTCGGCCAATTCGATCTGGTCTGTTGGATTGGAAGCTTTCATACTCTGCCGTTTCTTAATCAAATCTTTCGTCTCCTTAGACAGCTTACCGGTATCCTCTCTAACTATCCTACCGCCTACTTCTACCGCGCACTCAGTAATGATATCTCTGAAATTATTGTTCCTTGCCTCTAGGGTAATGTCGCCGTCTTCAGTTAGAGCTGAATACCTATTCTGTAGCGAGATCCTGAACTCTTCTGCCCTCCCCCTCACCGCTAATTCGTTGATGGGTTTCTTTCTTACTAATCTATTGCGTTCCTTCTTCAGATTTAGGCTAATTCGGGACCTCACCATCCTGTGGTCACTACATCGAACTTTCCCGATTACCTCTACATCCTGCACAATGGCGGGGGTTGAACACATTATGAAGTCGATTTCATTTTTAGTCTCTCCGTTAGGACTTTTCCATGTCCATTTTCGGTTCTTCCGTTTGCTGAAGAAGGTATTCATGATTCGTAAGTTATTGCGCTCTGCAAACTCAACTAGTAACTCCCCCCTGCTATTCCTAGAACCAATGCCATAGTCACCTACTGCCTTGCCTCCTGCCTGTTTTTTCCCTACTTTGGCATTGAAGTCGCCCATTAGTACAGTATACTGCGTCTTTACTTTTCGCATTGCCGATTCTACATCTTCATAGAAGCTTTCCACTGCCTGGTCATCATAACTACATGTAGGTGCATAGGCCTGTACAACCTTCAGTTTATACCGCTTATTAAGCCTAATTACGATGCCTGCAACCCTCTCATTAATACTATAGAATTCATCTATATTACCCGCTATATACTTATTGACAAGGAAACCTACTCCTAGTTGTCGCCTCTCTGGTAAACCTCGATAACACAGTACATGCCCATCCTTCAGTACAGTATATGCCTCATTCGGCCTCCTAACCTCACTAAGCCCTATGACATCCCATTTCATGCCCTCTAGTTCCTCTAACAGCACTGCTAAACTAGCTTCACTAGCTAGGGTTCTAGCATTAAACGTTGCCAGGGTCAGTTTCCAATGGCGGCCTGTCCAGCGGAGCCAGTCTTTCTTAGCACCCCCTGCTGCGTCACAGGTCTGACCGCCGCCGTGGTCAGTTGTTCCGCAGCCGCTGGTGACTGAGGGCCGGGGTTTTATGGAGCTTATCATAGGAGGTTGTGGCCAATTACTGCACCAGGGTGGCCAACTCCTGTTCTGGTGAGGGAGTGCGTTGCCGGAGGTGTTCATCGGCATCAGGTCGCACCCCAAACCTGTATATGCAATTCCATCGACACGCGGATTTTTTTTTGTTTTTGTCATCCGGTGGAGAATTGCGCGGCACCGGGATTTGAACCTCTGTCCTCTTGCATGCGAGGCGGATGTTCTACCGCTACGCCACCGCTGCAGAAAAGTCGACTACTCCATTTAAAACCGACGTCAACCCGGACCTCCTGCCTCATCAAAAACGCTGCTTAGAGACAATTATCGACTCTTTCCAGGACTGTTTCGCAACGACCTCCAGTTTTAGACAGACGCCACTCACAAAACACCGAATTATAGTCGACGAAAACCGGAGACCATTGTGCCAGTCGCCTTATCGTGTCTCTCCGAAGGAGCGGGATGCAATTCACCGGGAAGTTCAGGAAATGCTCCAGGACGACGTGATCCGGCCGTCGACAAGCTCATGGGCGTTGCCTGTTGTCCTAGGGGCGAAAAAGGGACTCTACGGGTCTGCGTTGATTACCGGCGCTTAAACAAAGTTACCAAAAACGACGTTTATCCTCTACCACGCATTGATGACTCCCTAGACCGTCTGTGGCACGCCAAATACTTCTCATCGCTTAATTTACGCAGTGGTTATTGGCAGATAGAGGTGGACGAACGCGACCGGGAGAAGACCGCCTTTATTATCCCGGACGGTTTGCACGAATTCAGGGTGCTCCCTTTTGGCCTATGCTCGGCTCCTGCGACCTCCCAGTGGATGATGAATACTGAGCTTTCTGACCTGAAATGGCAGTCTTGCCTGGTGCACCTGGATGACGTGATTTTCTCCGATACCTTTGAGGAATACAATACAATACAATAATAAGTTTGTTTCCAGGTTCAACTGGAGGGTTTCCCGGATAAAAGCTGCCATCGCAGCTTGACAGTGTCCAGGAAACCCTTACAAGCAGCAGCAGACGAGTGGTGAAGGAAATCTCCAAATCTGTCATACATACAGTAGTCACATTCAATAACAAAACATTAAATACACACGGAAATTCACAATAAGCTTTAAATTAAATGGCATAAAGAGAAAAGCAGTTGAAATGCGCAGTTTTTAAGGGAAAAATGTCAACTGGGCAAACATTCAGCAATCTACAAACAGAAGCATAAAATCACATTTGAACAAAATATTTGCGCAGCTCAGCTTTTGTGTATCCTATTGTATTTTGATAAGTGTTTAAAACATGGGGCAGGTTGTAAGATAGCATTTGTAATTTATAATCAGTGCGAAAACGTGGTACATTCCATGCATTAGTACTTCTCGTGTGCATGTTAGCACGATGCGTCTCCAAAGATGCTAAGGAAGAATAATATTCGGCAACGGATGCCTTCGAAAAATACATGATTTGTAGTAACCTATAATTATACAATTGATCAACACGGATAATATTATGAGCTTGGAATGCATATTTGGAGGTAGTCGCATAATCAACATTAGCTATTATTCTAACAATTTTCTTTTGCAATACGAGAAGCTTATTTATGTTTGCCTTGGTCATTGTGGCCCACACTAAACTACAGTAGTTAAGGTGAGAAAAAAATAATGCGTAATAAACTTGTAGTTTACACTTCATAGGTAGAGTTGCACGACATCGCGAAAGGGCCCCACAGGCAGAAGAGAGTTTTTTGCAGATATGTTCAACATGAGCGTTCCAGTTTAAATGAGATGAAAAATATACACCAAGGGATTTATGTTCCTCAACAATTTCTATTTGTTGGTTTTCAAACTTCAGTACACAGTTTGGTGTTGTCGGCTTATTTCTTTCGCGAAATATTACAGCCTTCGACTTTGTAGGATTTATCTTTAATTTATTCATCATTGACCACCTAGAATATCTATCCAGTAGGTCGTTACCTTTCGCTATTACATCATTGAGATTATGGCCTGAAAGAAGTAATGTGCTATCATCGGCGTAAATTACAAAATGAATAGAAGAATCTATAGTTACAATGTCATTTATATAGGTATTAAACAAAATGGGTCCAAGTACGCTCCCTTGAGGGACACCACAGCTAATAGGTAAAGGGGATGAAAGTTCATTATCTACAGATACTGACTGGCTTCTGTTTCGGAGGTAATCTTCAAGCAGTCTGAGTGGTTTACCACGGATTCCGTACATTTGAAGTTTATAAGCAAGGATCGCATGATTTAAGCAGTCAAATGCCTTACTAAAATCAAGGAAAAGGCCCACCGTATACAAGTTGTCATTAATATTGTTCAAGATAATTTCTTTCATTGCTAATAAGGCTGTTTCTGTTGATTTGCCTGTTCTGAAACCAAACTGCGACTCAGATATTACCTTATGTTTATCAAAAAACTTCGTTATTTTCGAAGAGATAACCTTTTCCAGTCCCTTAGAAAACACGGGGAGCACCGAAATCGGCCTATAGTTTCCTGGTAAGTTTCGGTCGCCCCCTTTATAAATTACTGACACTTTTGCAGTTTTCATTCCGTTGGGAAAAACCCTGGATTAAAGTGCCAGATTATAGATATGAGAAAGCATGGGGCAAATTATAGATATGACATATTTCAACGGTGTCATCTGCATTGCGTTGATATGTAAGGCTTTGCTATTACTAATTCCCATATACACGTTGTAAACTTCACTTGCATCAGTTGGCTCGAAGAATATAGTTTCGCTAACCTGACTAGGATAACCGGCGATAAGGGTGCCTGTAGGATCTTGAGATGAAGTAACACTATTAAGAAAATGTTTGTTGAAGTGTTGTGCGAGTGCTCTCCCCCTTACTTCGTTTCCACTGACAAGCATCGTTTTCGTAGCATGGTTATTTACACGGCGACCAAGGACATCATTTAAAGCTTTCCAGTTAATATCAGGTCTACTTGAACTGACGTTAGAAAAGAAACGCTGATAATAAATATTTTTAGCTTTCCGTAGCTCCGCGTTCAATCGGTTCCTTAACTTTTTGAAAGAAAGCAGCGCATCTTCTGTGCGTGTTCGAAGGAACATTTGATACCGGCAATTTTTGTCCTTTATCATTTTGAACAATTTTTTGTAACCCATGGTTTTTTTATCTTTTTGGGAGGGGTGTGTACTTCCAGCGGAAAGTGCTTCGAATAAAAACGAAGGAAATGGTGAAAAAATAGGTCGTACGCATCATTGACGCTCGTTTTCTGCAACACACAACCTGAGGCACCTCCGGCACCTCCTGAGGCACACCTGAGGCACCTCCGTGCCGTTCTCGAAGCCATTCGTTCAGCCGGTCTGTCCCTTAAGCCAGAAAAGTGCCATTTTGGTTTTCAAGAGCTGAAGTTTCTGGGCCCCATTGTGAGTGCCAGGGGCGTTAGCCCAGACCCCGACAAGACAACCGCCGTAGCTGCTTTCCCCATTCCAACCTACAAGCGAAGCGTACGTCGTTTTCTGGGTCTTTGTGCCTACTATCGGCGTTTTGTGAAGAACTTCTCGCGGATAGCTGAGCCTCTAACTTGCTTCACAAAAGATTACGAACCGTTCTGCTGGCGCCAAGAACAACAACGGTTCTTTTAGAAACTACGAACTCATCTACCAAGTGCACCTATACTTGGTCTTTTTTCTGAAGAACAGCGCGACTTGGACAAGGACGGAAGGAAGACAACACGGACAGGCGCTGACTTGCAACTGAAGTTTATTGCTCGGAACGTGGTAATATATATATCAGGCTCCAAACAACAAGAGAAAACATAGAAGCGATACACATTTGATTAAACACTTGAAAACTCGTGTGATGCCACCACGTCACTTCCCTGTAGCTAGATATCTAAGTTCCTTTGCTGACAACGCCAAGGACGGGCTGCTGACACAGGCGTCATTTGACCATGCGATTTGTGCCGCCTCAATAATTTCACGGGTTATCTTGTCCCGATGCCTATTTAACACTTTTGTTTTTTTGGAAATAAGGCTGGCAGTCGTTACTTTCACAATCTCTGCAATGGATGCCGAGATGCCCTTTAACGGAGTTGAGAACATTATTATTGTGTTCTCTTAGGCGCTCGTTAAGGCATCTGCCCGTCTGGCCGACGTACTGCTTGCCGCAAGATAGTGGGATGGAGTAGATAACACCATCTTTGCATGCAACAAATTGATTCTCATATTTTATAGTGCACTTTTCTCGTATAGATTCAGCGTTAACAAGCTTGCACAATTTCCCAAGCTTTTCGGGAGCCGAGAAAACAACTCTGACATTAGCTCGGTGGCCTATCTTCTTTAGCCTGTGGGAAAATTTGTGGATGTAGGGAACGACTGTCGTCTTTTGTTTTTCTTTGGCGGATTCGGCCGTTTCCTTCTTTTTGGGTTTGCTTAAACACGCAAGCATCGATTCAGAAACGGACACGAGCAGTTGCTTGGGATATCCTGCCTTCACAATGCGATTGGTTTGACGGTTGAAACTTTCTTTTACGGAATGAAGGCATGATTTGTTTAAGGCATTTGTATAGCACGACGTAGCCACGGCGCGTTTTACGAGCTTAGAGTGCGACGACGCAAACGGAAGCTATGGCTTGTTGCTACGTGGTTCATAAGACCAGCAGGTGTGATTTGGCCGGAAGTTGAGTGTGAGATCAAGAAATCTTATCTCATTATCTTGAAGTACTTCATGAGTCAACGTGAGCGGGTGAAGGCACTGAAAAAAATATCTTGAACCTGGTGCATGACGGAATCAAACTCTTTGTCATCGGTATGTAACAAAACAAGAAAGTCATCAACAAACCGAAAACACTGCAAACATTTCGATCCTTCTAAAAGTCGTTAGAGCATTCTGTCTTTTTTTGCGAGTAATAGATCACTGAGCACGGGCGCTACACATGAGCCAATGCACACTCCTTTTTTCTGCAGGTAAAGTTCACCATCCCATGTCGCATAAGCTGATTTTATATGCACTTGTAGTAATTCTAAGAAGCCAGCGACGGAGAGGCCTGCCTTGTTTTGGAAGGCGACAACTCCGTACTTGTCAATACATTCTTCGATGCACGAAAACAGCTCGTCATGCGGCAGTGAATAATAAAGATCTTTGACGTCAAATGAGCAAGCCATGAGAGTTTTGTTCTTTTGGGTTTCTAAAACCTGGATTACATCCTGCGACTTTTTCACCAGAAATGGATCGTCTATGGTCAATGAATTTAAAATTTTCTTAAGAAATACAGCTACAGTTTTTTGCCATGTGCCGTTTTCGGATACTATAACCCGGAAGGGACATTGCGGTTTGTGCCTCTTTGCACTGAAGAATATCTGCAGACTGAGTCGTTTACATTTATCGATAGAATTTTTCTAGGCATAAAGGTTATGCTTTTCACATAGTTTCTTGGCTTTCATCATCATCATCATCATCAGCCTGATTATACCCACTGCAGGGCGAAGGCCTCTACCATATTTCTCCACTTAACCCGGTTCTGTGCTAGCTGCATCCACTTGACCCCTGCGAACTTCTTAATCTCATCCGCCCACCTAACCTTCTGCCGCCCCCTGCTACGCTTTCCTTCCCTTGGAATCCAGTTTGTTACCCTCAGCGACCATCGGTTATCCTCTCTTCGCACGACATGTCCTGCCCATGTCCATTTCTTCTTCTTAATTTCCACTAGAATATCGGTAACTTGAGCTATTTCTCTGACCCACTCTGCACGCTTTCTATCTCTTAATGTTACCCCTACCATTTTTCTTTCCATAGCCCTCTGGGTTGTCCTCAACTTAAGTAGAACTCTCTTGGTTAGCCTCCACGTTTCAGCCCCATAGGTGAGTACAGGCAAGATGCAACTGTTATATACTTTCTTCTTGAGCGATACCGGTAAGCTGCTAGTCATAATCTGCGAGTGCTTGCCAAATGCGCTCCATCCCAATCTTATTCTTCTTATTTCCTTTTCATGGTCCGGATCTGCGGTTACTACCTGTCCTAAGTAGACATATTCGCCTACTACTTCCAGTATTTCGCTACCTAATGTAAACTGCTGTTCCTTCCCGGGGCTGTTGAACATTACCTTAGTCTTCTGCATACTGATTTTCAAGCCTACCCTTCTACTTTTTCTGTCTAGGTCATCAATCATTATTTGCAGTTCATCCCCCGAGTTGCTTAGCAAGACAAGCTTGGCTTTAGCCTTGACTTTAGCCAAGGAGGCCTTTTCAACACTAAAGCACGACAGAACGGCTTCGCGACCCTTAGTTGCATAAAGATGCGACGGGATCACTAGGAAACTTCCTTCTTTGTCAGCCATAAGCAAACGCAGCGAATGTTCTTTCAAGTAGGACACAGTTCTCCGGACAGGAACATAATTCACTGGAACCTTACACCGTAGCAATGCATTGACTCCTTCGGACACACACCTGTCTGATTCGGCCACGGGTGCCGGGCATGGTGAGACAGTCGATGACTGTCTCACCATGCCCAGCAGTTCTGCTCGTGACCTTCTGGGTGCGGTGGCGAACTTCGGTCCCTGGGAAAGGACACGACGCACATCGGTGGGCAGTGAAACGTTCCCTGAGGTGTGGATGACGTTTTACGCCTTGCGCTTCTTTTCCGGCTGTGAAGCTCGGAGCTGAAGAAGTGTCTGCTGCCAAAGGAAGTCAGCAGTAGAGTTGGCCAGGTCAGAGTATTCTTTCCATTTCTTCCTTGCTTGGGCCGGGGCCCAAACGTTGTGAAGGTGGAGATAAATGCAGTGCCGGTAAAACCGAGTTTGTCTATTCCATTCAGATTTCAGGATCTGGCAGATTCGTGAGCAGTGACCTTGCGATGGCTGGAAACCCCCAAACAACTGCAGAATTTGTCTTGGAAAGCGCCTTTCCCTTACGACGAAGGCAAGGGTTCGAGCTTGGCACAGGGCGATGGCGACGTAGGTGACAAGAACACAAGGATGGACAGACAAACAGTTAATAGGGCCCGAAGTACTAGAAATGAAAGTTGTTAGAACAGATGCTTGGGCGAGTTGGTATGCCATTTTCTGAAGAACAGCGCGACTTGGACAAGGACGGAAGGAAGACAACACGGACAGGCGCTAACTTGCAACTGAAGTTTATTGCTCGGAACGTGGTAATATATATATCAGGCTCGAAAACAACAAGAGAAAACATAGGAGCGATACACATTTGATTAAACACTTGAAAACTCGTGTGATACCACCACGTCACTTCCCTGTAGCTAGGTATCTAAGTTCCTTTGCTGACAACGCCAAGGACGGGCTGCTGACACAGGCGTCATTTGACCATGCGATTTGTGCGGCCTCAATAATTTCACGGGTTATCTTGTCCCGATGCCTATTTAACACTTTTGTTTTTTGGAAATAAGGCTGGCAGTCGTTACGGCAGTCGTTACCACGCCCGTTAGCCGCTTTTTCGCCCCATCCATCCGGCACTACCGATGTTCCTGTTGCTCTGATCGCCCAAATGTTAGCGCCGATGACGGCGTCTTTCAAAGAGGGGGAGTAATGCCGCATTCCTAACCACTCTTGTGGCACCGTCATGCGGGCGGACTGGATTTCCGACGTTTTAGCTGGCCTTAGCCATGCTATGGAGTCGGTGTTCGTCTTCCTCGCTCGAGATCTCGCCAGCCTTGCCGCGTCCCAGTGCCACATGACTGGTATTAAACCTACTTTTCTAACCTACGTTGGCTACTCTGGCTGTTTCACGGTGACAATACATATATGTATATATATTATCACCAACGCACGTAGCAAACAGAAGAACAACCGAGCTGCCCTTTTTTTAATCAAGCGAAGCTCGAGACAGACGAATACGACGCTCAGCCAAGCGCCAAGACTACAGTGGCTAGAATTGGGAAGTGTGACGAGCGGCATGCAGCGCCTACGGGGCGCGTTGAAGCCTTCGGAGAGGAGACGCGAGGGGGCGCGCGCTGTCGCTTATACGTCAGTTGACAGCCGTGTGGTGCGGACGCGTGTTCCATCGCTCCTCCGATTGCACGTGGCTACCGGAAACGGACGGACTGGCGACAGCGGGAGCTTCCGAAGCGTCAAATAGATGAGTTCTTTCTTTTATTACCTTATTTCTTTTTTCAGCTAGTTAGGTTAGGTGCAGCCTAAAGAATAGATTTTAGCTCTTGGTCCTAGCGGCCTGGTTTATCGTGCCGACAGCTAGGTTTTCTTGGCGTTCATTGTTTAGCTATCTTGTTTAGATAAATATTTTTCTTTCTAGGCTATTCGCATTCGCAGATTTGGTTTTTAACGCGTGTTTGCTAGTCGTTTCTTGTGTCTTCTTTTGGCAACTTGTATATTCTAAGAATTCGTAACAGTTATAGTTCAGTCGATGAGCGCTTAAGATGTGCAATCAAAAGAAGGTAAAGTGTACTCAGTGTGAGGCGCAGGTTAATCTCAAAGAAACGCGTTTTGATTCTGTAGGTGAAGCGGAAGGCAGCGACTTTTTGTGTCGATGTTTCATACTGAATGCTCGTCTAGATAGATTTGATCAAGAAAGGGGCAGATTAGTGTCTCGTATGGAGGATTTAGAAAATGAAGTACGTTTGCTAAGGACGGAAAATCAGAAACTGCTTGGACAGCTTACTCAGATTGAAAAGAAAGGGGCCGACTTTGTCCTTTGAACCAACAAGGACGAACATTCCAATGCGGGCCACGTGGCTGGGGCCAGCACTGGCATGGAAGGCATAAGCAAAGTAGGTCAGGCGGATCCGAACCGTCAGAGTTATTTAGAAGCAGCTAAGACGCCGGAAAAAAAGGAAGAAGTAAGGAAGAATGAAAATCCCAGAGATAAGGACACAGATAACCGAAAGCAGGAGCCAACAGTTGGGAGAGGGAGAGAGAAGGCCCAGGTGCTTATCGCCGGAGATTCTAATATGAACAGGTGCAAGCGAGATATCTTGGAACGTGTAAGGGGTGATAAGAGAGTGTTTGTTGGAGCCTTCCCAGGGAGAACAATGAGGGCTGTACTAAAAGAGAGTAAAAATAGGCTGTTGAAGGATTCCGCAGAGCGCAGTATGGTAATAGTAGCCGCGGGTCTAAACGATGTCCTAAATGGTGACGCTGCAGGAGTGGTGGAAAGTTTAGCTAAGGGAGTTGACGAGATCAGGGAGATAGCACAGCAGACGCAGATAGTTGTATGCACAGTACCAGAGGTGCTAGGATTGAACGGAAAGATGGAAAAGGACGTGGTGACAGTTAATCAGGACATAAGAAAGTTAAGCCTGGAGAAGCGTTTCGAAGTGGTTGAGGTAAACAGGGAGGTACATAAAGCAGGTTTTGGTAGGGCTTTTCAGCGAGATGGCTTTCATTTTAACAGAAGGGTCGGAGCAGAGATCGGCTGGCGCTTGGCAGGCAGGGCTGTAGCTTTTTTAGGGGGTCCGCGAGGAGTCCGTGCACAGAGGTAGTTAGAAGCGAAGCAGAAGAAAGTGTAATAATGGAGGCTGAGCCCCCAAAAATGGCAAAGAGTAGGTCGAGAAAGAAAAGTACAAAAAAGAAATTTAACACTAGGATCAGCTACATAAACATACAAGGAGGTAGAAAAAGAGCGAAATGGCTAGAGATAGAACAGCAGTTGAAGGATGACAAAATAGGTGTGCACGCTCTTTGCGAGACTCATCTCAGGGATCTAGAAGATCCGCCGTTTATAGAAGGCTACGTCTGGGAAGGGTGCAACAGAACGAGAACGGAAAAAAAGGGTGGAGGGGTAGGTATGTTGATACACCAGGGAACACATTGGCAAATAATTAAATCGTCTTGTAAAGAACATATCTGGGTTTCAGGAACCATTGCCGGCATAAGGACATGGCTAGGGGTAGTTTATTTAGGAACAGGACATCAATGCAGGCAAGAAAACAGGGATCTTGTTGAATGTCTCAGTGACGATATAAGCCAGTTTGGAAACGGGGCCAATATTATTCTGCTGGGGGA
>JAJIZL010070584.1:0-18672 GCA_023969395.1 Amblyomma maculatum
AAACTGCGCCGAAATAAACACACCACAAGAAAGAAGACGGGACAAAGTTGTGAGTAGCGCCTTTGTCCCGTCTTCTTTCTTGTGGTGTGTTTATTTCGGCGCAGTTTTTCACAGTACAAAAAGAACTGTTGGTGACAAGCAGCTTGAAAATGAAATGCTAAAACCCTTAAAAGTAAATAAATGGCGTTTTATTTCACCGCAAACATTCTACCAACTTTGATGGCAATGCGAGAGCATTGCTTATCAGTCAGAACTTCACTGAGTTACGTTGCTGAGTTTAGCGATGCGGTGAAATATTTCTGAGTTCAATTTTCCAAGGCCCAAAGTAATATTACACTCTCCAACCTTAATTCCACATAAGCCGACCTTACTCTTTCTTAATCAAACTTTATACGATATTTACAAGATAATGCAAAATCTTTATTCTCTAATGAAAATACATATGTCGTGCAGCACTGTAATTTAATGCATTCCATCATTGTTATAACCGAATCTAATCTAATCCACTCTTAATTCAATCCAGTGTTTCATTAATTGATCTTAGTCTGCGCGAATCAAAGTTATTTACCATTCATCTAACTCGTGGAAAACTCAACCATCTTAATTCATATTTAATTAAATTAAGTGAAATGCAACCCACCCTCAATTCGCCTGCCGCGCTTTCGCCCCAACATTCTGGCACTCGTTCAATAATCTAATAAAATCCTCGTATAAACCATTAATTTATGTCTAGCTGTAAGCTCCGTCGACAATTCTTTTGAACGCAAATCTGCTTCGCCCGGTGTATTCATTGATTGATTGAAACTTTAATTTCCCCCGATTTGGGAGGCTCCCGGCACGCAGGCCCGAGGAACGGGGGCCGGAACCTCCGCGACTAAGGACTAGCGAATATACATTGGTTATTCGCGGCCTCAGCCGCCAGGCGGACGGCTTTTTGCTGGTCAGCGGGGACGTCCCTTCGCAGCTGGGTTACCCAGGCTTCTCCACTTTTATTGATGATGATAACTTTATTTTCCACCAGATAAGGAGGCCCCAATTCCCGCCCCAGGCACGCAGGGCTAAGAAAAGGGAGCAGAGACCTCCGCGATCAGAAGTAGGCAAAGAGGTCTTGGCTCTGCGCGGCTTCTTCCGCCAGGCGGATGGCTTGTAGCTGTGGAGCAGGGACCTCGCTCCGCAGCAGGACTTCCCAGGCTTCTCTACAATTTATATTTGTTTTAGCCCCTGGGGAGCTAGTACATTCCCAGATTATATGGTCGAGGGTCCCTCTCTTCCCACAGTGCTTGCATTTATCGTTTCTCCTATCGTCCATTTGGACATAATATGCCCAGACCGGGTTTACAAAGTTCCCAGCTTGCAGGCGCCGCCATGCGACTGCCTCCCTATTGTTTAGACTCTTATCCGATGATGGCACCAGTCTCCTGCTTAACCTGTAATTTTGAAGAATCTCCGTATAATTTTGCAGACGCTCGTCCTTGTTTCGGCAATCGGGCGGCTCCACAGTTACCGGAAGTAAAGAGCTCCGGCTAACTCGTTGCCGCTTCGTTGCCAGAAACGGACGTGTGTGCAGGGATCCAAATTAGGCGAATTTCCCTGTTTAGTTTAGTCGTCTACTGGCCAAAATCCTTGCCGCTTCCGACGAGACCCTACCCTTTCCAAAATTCCAAATAGCCGTTTTGCTATCGCTGATTATGAAATTGGCTTGCGTTCCGACGCAAGCGAGCGCTATTGCAACTTCTTCAGCCGTTTCGGCGTTGCGGCTTCTACTGGTGGCGGCTGATACTGGGGCACCTCCGCCGTCGACCACCGAGGCGACCGCCGCCCCCGTTTTGCCACTTGCCGCATCCACGTACGCAACCGACTTGCTGTCCATCGAATCGAAGCGTCTGATTAGTGCTTCTGCTCTCTTCTCCCTCCTCGCTGTGTTGAATATGGGATGCATGTTACGAGGGAGAGGGGGAATGATTAGATTTTCTCGGCAGTCCTGTGGGATACTTGATTTTTCTCGTAGTCCCCTATCTGTCTGCAGGCCTACCATTTCGAGTATAGTTCTGCCCGTGGCCGTTGGACTTAATCTTTCCAGCTGCGAAACTCTGACAGCCTCCGCTATTTCGTCCCCGCTATTGTTAACTCCCATAGAAAGGAGCTTCTCTGTGGATGTGGTAATTGGTAAGCCCAGGGCCCTCTTTATGCACCGTCGAATGAGAGAGTCTAACCTCTTCTCCTCCGACCTAATATTTAAGAACGGCGTGGCATAGCTTACGCGACTTATTACGTAAGCTTGAATGAGTTTAAGCAAGCTTCTTTCCTTCAGGCCTCGTCCTTTTAACGCGATTCTTCTAAATATTCCAATGGCTTGTGTGACGAATCCATCTTTCTTTCTGATTGTTCCATCATTATATCCATTTTCCTGAATGAATAGTCCTACGATTCTGATTTTATCTACCTTTGGAACTGGTTTTTATTCTAATTTAATGTCAAATTCCCAGCTGCGCTTGCATCGGAGTGACTTTGGGTTATAGACGAATAATTCCGATTTTTGCGGCGAGCCTGATAGACCCCTACTGGCAGCGTAGTCTTCGACAGTGTCCGCCGCCGTCTGCAGGCGCTCCTCAATGCTCGCATCACTACCCTGGTTAACCCAGAGATTGGTGTCATCCGCATAAATACTGAAATTTAGCCCTTTATGCTCCTCAGAGCTTCTGGGAGGCCCCTCATCGCCACGTTGAAAAGGAACGGGGAGAAAACCGAGCCCTGCGGCGTCCCCCTGCTGCCTAACTTCGCTGTGGGGGACTGAATGTCTTGAAACTTTATGCAGACAGATCTGTTTGACAAGA
The DNA here is from genome assembly GCA_023969395.1 of Amblyomma maculatum. Taxonomy (NCBI): domain Eukaryota; kingdom Metazoa; phylum Arthropoda; class Arachnida; order Ixodida; family Ixodidae; genus Amblyomma; species Amblyomma maculatum. The sequence goes on from JAJIZL010070584.1 coordinate 2,835, forward strand.
AGTCCTTGATGTACTCATATGTTCGTCCACCTACTCCGATTTCTTGGAGACCGTGGAGGATCGCTTCGTGTTTAACTTTGTCAAAAGCCTTTGTCAAGTCCAGGTCGAGAATCATTTTGGCGTCTCTAGAACGCGAGTCGATTATGTCGTATTTGAGACGGAGCATCACGTCCTGCGTGCTCAAACCCGGTCGAAAGCCGACCATCTCGTGCGGCCACAGGTTGTGGTTCTCCATAAAGTGCGTCAGTCGTGTCTGGACTACATGCTCTATCAATTTTCCCATGCATGAGGTTAGAGAAATAGGTCCTATATTTTCTAGTTTCGGGGGTTTGCCCGGTTTTGGGATTAAAATTACGTTTGCCGACTTTCACTGCCAAATTTCTTGCTTATACTCAGTAAGAGCGCTGATGGAGTCATCATCCAGGTTTCTTAAAATTTTGTTAGTTATCCCGTCAGGGCGCGGGGCCGATTTTGTTTTTAGTCCCAATGATTCTGCCCTGACCTCCGCCTCCGTGATGGGTGCGTCCAGCTCCTCGTTGGGAGCTCCGTCATACTCTGGAAGGGGGGCACTATGAGTATCGCCAATGTACATGTTGACTAGTGTATCCATAAATTCCGCGTCTGTACCCTTAAACGCGTGCCTGGCTTTTGATAATCTAATTCCTGACTGGGATTTTGAGTTGGTCAGATCTAATAGGTGTCTCAGCAGAACCCAGGTTCTGGAAAGGCTCATGCCCCCTTCCATCTCGTCGCATCTGCTGCACCAATTCTGTTCGCATAATTTAACCGCATAATTTTCACTTTCTTTATTATGTCTAGCTATCCTCCTTCTAAGATTACGGTTCCACATTTGCTTCTTTAGTCTGCGCTCCATACCATGTTTTGCCTCCCACATGTGAAGCAGTTTGCTATCAGCTATCCCCGGGGTATCGTCCCCTTCAAGATTCTTTGTTGCCTCTCCAACGTGATGCATGAGGGTCTTCATCCATTTTTCCATGTTTGTAATCTTCCTTTCGGCAGCCTTCTCTCGCTTTTCCCTAAATAGTTCCCATTGCGTAACCCTCGGTTGACACACACGGCGCGTCTTTACTCCTTTTTTAAGGATCGAGACCAGAATAAAATGGTCGCTGCCAAAATTTTGCTCCGAATTTTGCCAGTTGACATCTTTCACATTTTTGGAGAAGGTCAAGTCAGAGGAAGTGTCTACGCAGACGCTCTTACCCACCCTGGATGGAAAGCTAGGGTCCGTGTGCAAGGTAAGTCCCAGCTCGTGCGCGTCTTCCCATAACTGCCTGCCTTTAGGATCTTGTTTAGCGTAACCCCATTCCGGGTGCGCCGCATTGAAGTCACCGACTATTAGCAAGGGGTTACTCCCAGCTGTGATTATCGCTTTGAGAAACAGGGCCCTGAATCTCACCTTTCTCTGCTCTGGCGTACTATATAAATTTAAGAGGAACAGGCTTGGTTGCTCTTTTCGTCCCGTAAGAATTTCTAATAGCACTGCCTCAATTTCTTTCGAATTGATTTTGTGCATGATTGCAGCAATGTTCCTCTTAACCAATGTTGTGACGCGAGGTTTCTCACCTCCGTCACTTGAAAAAGACTGGTATCCCGTGAGTTTTGCTGCTTTACCCGTCTCTTGCAGGGCTGTAGCTAGTGGTTTCTCATCTAATACTGTGAAGTACTGTTGCACTAACGCACGCTTGCGTTGGGAGCCGCGACAGTTCCCTTGCCAGCTTAAAGACTCACTTGGTGCGCCTCTGACCATTATGGAGCTGATCAAATTTTTCCTCAGTTTTTTGCTGCCATTCTCCGATGGCAACTAATTCTGCCCTTTGAAGTTGTGCTTCGCTCGTAAGGTTTTGAACCTGGCTTTGAATTTGGTTTATTGCTCCCATAATTTGGGTCATGGAAGATTCAAATTTAGCTTCGATTTTGGCTTCTGATCTTCTTTCTAGTGCCACCAATGGATCAGCATCTTCCCCTTTGCGTTTCATTGGGGGTGGTCTAGCCGATTCTACAATCATCTTTTCCTCCTCCTCCGGTGCCGCAGGCTGCGTGGAAGTCGCAGCCTTAGGGGCCAGGACAGTTGGTTTCGATACCAATTTCGGTGGCGCTCTATGGGGGGAGAGGGACGCAGTCCGCGCTTGCCCTTTGGGTCTGTGCAACTCTTGAGTGAGCTTATTAATGATATCTTTAAGCTCCCCAACTTCTTTCCTTAATTTATAAATCCCCTCGTCCTTCTTATTTGCCTGGGAAGCCCCACTCTCAAAGCTTACATTTTTACGGCCCTGCTCAGGCTCTGCTTCGTAGTCCACGGGTTCTCCGGGTCCCTGGAACTCGATCTCCAGCTGCGTCTGGACTCAGAACGCCCCCTGGAGCTGGAACTCAACCAGCCGCGCAGCTGTCGCCCTTCGGTAGTCTCCTCCAGCCTCGGGAAGGAGTCGTTTCTGGCGCGAAAGTCCTCGTTTCCACGCTTGACCTTGGAACTACCTGGGTGATTTTGCTCGACGATCGCTTCGACTTGCTGTTGCTGCTGCTTCTGAAGTTGCTTCTGCTGGTCTGCTGTTGCATGTTGGATTTGCTGTTGCTGCTGCTTCTGAAGTTGCTTCTGCTGGGCTGCTGTTGCATGTTGACCTTGCGTTCCCATTTCCTCTTCTTCACCTCGTATTTAACGCGGTAGAGTTCTCGACATTTTTTGTCACCAATCGGGTGTCGTTTCCCGCACAGCTGACACTTGCACTCACAGAAATGGTCTTGGGGTGGTCGTTCCAATCCACAGCCACGGCATTTCACATTTGCGGGGTCCGGGCAGACGTCTTCGCGGTGTCCGAGCCTGCCGCAGGCGTTGTAAACTTCAAACTTCTTGCAGTAGAGAACGTAGCGTTGCGCCACGGGCGTGAATCTCACCTACCGCGGCACCTCTGTCTTTAAACAGTATTAAAACTCTCCTCGAGTTTCTTCCCAGTCTTCGCACCCCCAGGACCGGAGGATTCCCGTAGACTTGCAGCCTTTTCAAAATATCTTCGTCCGAGAAGGACAAAGGGACTTCATGTATGACGCCTTTCCCGCAGTCCTCTGGCGCAGCGATGTACGTAGTCAGTTCGATTTTTTCCCCTTAAAACGCGAGGAGCTTCAAGTCGGCGAACTTTCTCTTCCTTTCCGCGCTGACAGTTGGCGACAAGAATGGAATGTTGCTTTAGATTCGATGAGATGACATCTTCCCCGGCCGCGTCTAGGCTCACGCTAGCCGCCCTAACTATTACGTCAGCCAAATACGCACTTTCGTATTTCATCAGACGTACGAGACCGCCGTGCGGCCTCATGACTATTTCTCGACGCCGTCCGGAAAGCGGGCAAATTGCCTTTCAACCGACTTTGCCGCCATCTTCCTGCCTGCGAGCTTCTCGGCGGCTCGCTGGCGTTCCATATTGCGTGCCTCGTCGTTCACTAGGGCAGCCGTTTTCCCTTTCTTCTTACTAACGTACCATTGTCCCGGCACGTTCATTTCTTCTGGATCTATCTCCGTACCTTGCACGGCCTCTCTCATGGTTAAAGGCCGGAATGCATGGAGCGTTTTTGCCGCGTCAAACCGGCGTTTTACGCCCGACGGCGCGCACTCGACGCCCCGCGTCAAATAAAAACGCCCGCCGCCTCTAATATGGACCTGCCAGATATTTGACGTGCGACGCGCGCGTCTGACGCTACCAGAAGTGGCCAAATTCAACTCACTTCCGTCTTTTCGTTCCTTTTGGCGCGAGCCCTCACATCTTTCCTCGCGCGCGATGTACCCGCATAAAGAAATGGCGACCAAAGCCTCGCGTGTAGAGTTTAATGATAAACTTATATGCGCGGTGCAAAAGCGCCCCATATTATGGGATAGTTCCCGCAAAGACTACAAAGACCACAGGAAGAAAGCGGCGGCATGGGCCGAAGTTGTCACGGAAATTGGATGCGACTCAGGTATATTTGCACGCTACAAGTATTTCTAGCAAAGTGCAGGGCAGTCGTTTTCTGCGCCTTTTAACGGTCTGCATGCATGTTCTTCTTGGGAATGTATCCCTACGTGGTCAAAGAACCTCTGTTCCGCTGCCGCACTACTAGTATGCGCGGCGGAGCCAGGCTTCGAGCCGATCGTTGCTTGAGTGTTCCCCACACTGAAATGACGCGACATATGCTCTTTAAATACGCTTGCCTGTCTGAAAGATATCTGAGTTCTTGTTACATGCATATGCAACGAGGTTGTCGATCTGCATGAATTTGTTCATGGGTAGGTGCATGGTTACTAGCGTTGGGCTAGTTGGCTCACGATATTTTGAAAAGTGCCTAGCTAGCCACAAGGCGACCAGCCTTCCCGTGTCATCAACGTGGTGTGTTACGTGCATTTCAAGATAACGTGAATACTTATTTCAACCTCGCCGCGGTCCCTGAATGGTTTGTTGCTGCTCCTCGAGGACGCGGATGAGATCGCGGCAGCCGTATTTTGGTTTGGTTTGGCAAAACTTTATTTCCCACAGTAGGGGTCCTGGAGGACACTCGGCTAGGTGCCAGGTGTAGAGGGCAGCTCCCACGTCGGAACAGATAGCCCGAAGCTCTCCGCCGCCGCGCGGGCCTCCTGGACAGCCCGAAGCTGATCATGTAGTGAAGCACTTTTTAAAACTTTGTCCCAACGTTCCTTGTTCTTGGCGTAGGCGTCGCTCGATGCACAACCACACAGCATATGGTTTAAGTCTACACGGTAACTGCACCGTTCACACACATGTTGTCCGTCGTAGTCTGGGTCGATGTGCTTCATGCGCCAGGGGTTGGGGTATGAGTCCGTTTGGAGCAAGCGTAACGTGACTGATTGGCTGCGGGTTAATTTCTTACACGGGAGGAGAAATGCTCGTCTGCCTAGATAAAAGTGCTTAGTGAGCTCGTTGTACGTGAATAATTGATCTCTGTACTCGATATGTGGAGTAGCAGGGGAAACCGGAGGGGCGCGGTCGATGAGTCCTCGCGCCGCCTCGTGTGCGATCTCATTGAGATTCCACAGGCCGCCCCCTAAGCTGCCCATGTGTGCCGGGAACCATACGATGGAGTGATCGGTGATGTTACTTCCGCCTAAGATCCGTAGCGTCGTCTTGTCTATCCCGCCCTTGGCGAAAGCTCGAGTGGCTGCTCTAGAGTCGCTGTATACAGTTGTGAAGTCCGAGTCTTTTAGAGCTAGTGCTATCGCTGCTTGTTCAGCTACCTCTGGCTTCTTGGTGTAAAGTGTGAGTGAGTTGCGCGTACGCCCGTGTCCGTTGACTACTGCTACCGAGTAGGCATGCTTTCCCGGTATGTACGCTGCATCCACGAAAGCTGTCTGGTCGGGGAACTGTGCCGCGTCCGCAGCGAGGGCTTTGGCGCGGGCGAGCCTTCTTCCTTGATTGTGGATCGGGTGTACGTTTCTTGGGAAGGGGGACACTTTTATCGCTTCTCGCACGACTTTAGGTAACTGCAGAACGTTGTCCTTTTCTACTATGGTGTTCAGGCCGAGCTTAACGGGAATCTCTCTGCCCGCTTTGGTGCTTGATAGGCGTGCAATCTGTGCCGTGTGCTGTGCCTCGATGATTTCGGCAAGGGTATTGTGCACTCCTAGCTGTAAGAGTAGTTCAGTGGAGGCATTATCGGGGAGCCCCAACGCTGTCTTGAAAGTTCGGCGTATGTGTACCTCAAACCTTCTCTGATGTTCCTTTTTCCAGTTGAGCATTGCAGCCACGTATGTGATGTGACAGAGTACAAAAGCATGGACCATTTGAATAGCGTTGTCCTCGCTCAGTCCCCTGTGCCTATTCATGATGCGCCGAAACATCCGGATCGCGTTTGCAATCTTGATCGCGATGCTGTCAAGCATCGCCCAGTTGGACCCGTTGCTTTGGATGATTAGTCCTAGAATTCGTATTTTATCGACCGTGGGTATGCGATTTCCATCCCTGTCGTGTAACTCTATGCATGGTGTGTGGTGTCGGCGCCAGTCGTTGGACGGGCGGCCTGGTCTTGGGGGGTGGTAGATGAGTAGCTCGGATTTTCTAGAAGAGCAGCGAAGTCCCATTGGGGCAAGATGGGCCTCGGTAACCGTGATGGCTTCTTGCATGCGCGCTTCTAATTCGGCATTGCTGCCACCGGTGCTCGAGATGGTAACATCGTCTGCGTATATGGTGTGCTCCACATCAGCAATTTCACCCAATGCGCGAGAAAGCTTTGTCATCCCCAAGTTAAATAAGAATGGTGAATGCACTGAGCCTTGTGGTGTTCCCTTATCGCCCAGATTAAGGCTCTCCGAGACGTGTTCGCCTATCCGGATAGTGGCCGTTCGATCCTGCAGAAACGCCTTGACGTAGTGGTAGAAGCGTGTTCCGAGATTGTGGTCAGATATGGCTTTGAGAATGGCTTGATGTTGGATTTTGTCAAAAGCTTGCTCCACGTCGAGTCCCAGTAGCGCCTTGGTGTCTCGTGTGGGGCGATCCAACAGACTTTTCTTGATGCGTAGCATAGCGTCTTGCGTTGAGAGACCTGGCATAAAGCCAATCATATTGTAAGGAAAGTACTCCTTTTCTTCTACGTATTCCGATAGTCTATTCAGGATGACGTGTTCGGCTAGCTTTCCTAGGCAGGACGTCAGTGAGATCGGCCTTAGGTTGGGTAGGCCCAGCGGCTTGCCCGGTTTTGGGATGAGGATCGTATTAGCATGCTTCCACTCTGCAGGTAGTTGGCCAGTTTTCCAGACTTCATTGATTTGTTGCGTTAGGAACGTGACCGAGTCGTCCTCTAAGTTTCGGAGAGCCCGATTTGTGATACCATCGGGGCCGGCTGCAGAGTTACTGTTGAGTTCGTGAATTGCGAAACATACTTCGCTTTCTGTGAAGTCCGTATCTAGCTCTGAGTTTGGCGAACCGTCATAGCTGTTCCTTTGTAAGGTACTGGGTAGCCCCGATTTAAGCGGTAAGTATCGTTTGGCACGGTCATCCAGAAGGGCTTCGGCGGTACTGATTTGCTTCTCGCGATGTACTAATTTACTTAGCCTGATCCGTTGCATAGTTTTGGACTTTGCTCCGTGTTCGTCGAGGAGGTGTTTTATGAGTCCCCACCCACTTCCTATGCGTATTTGCCCATTGAGGGAGTTACAGACTTCATCCCATTGTTGTCGGGAGAGAACCATGCAGTATTGTTCAATTGTCTTGTTGAGTTCGGCAAGTTTCCTTCGTAGTCTTCTGTTAAGACGTTGACCCTTCCACCTGGCTAGAATGGAATGTTTGGCTTCGAGAAGATTCGCTAGCCGACTGTCCATCCTCTCTACCTTAACGTCCGTGGTAATTGTCCGTTCCGAGGCTGCGATGTCTGCTTTGAGCTGCTCGGTCCAGCTCGTTATCGTGTGCTTTGTGGTTGCTCCTGATGAGTTGGATGGCTGCGCCCGTATTGCACGAAATTTGTCCCAATCGATAAGTTTGTACTCCCTTTGCCTCTTTCCCGGTATCTCTGCATCTATTCGGAGAATATAGTGGTCACTCCCAACGTCTATTCCCGAGTTGTGCCAGGCACATTTTTCTAGGCCCCGGACAAAAGTAAGGTCCGGTATGGTGTCTCGACATGTGGAAGTGCCACATCTGGTTGGGGTCTCCGGGTCTGTGATCAGCGTGAAGTCGAGATCGGAGGCTGTCGTGAGAAGATGATTTCCCTTGCTAGAGGGATTTCAGTCGAGGTAAAACGCAATAGGAGCCTGTATACTGTGCGTTGTCAGTGCGCGTTTAATTCCTACGTGGTGAAAATTTCTCGAGCCTTCCAGCAACCATACCGTGACGAGCCAAGGCTAATTAATGGCGTGCTGTTTTTGATGCCTAAAATATTCACCGTAACGTATTTAATTGGTGTGAATGTATTGTATTGAACAGAGAATAATCTGTGAAACTCTATTTGCAGGCGCTAATATAATTGCGCGGTGGAAAAGCCTGTGCGATACTTTTATAAAGAAGCATCGCACATGGAAGGATGGCGCACTAAGTGGCTTAGGAGCCGCCGATGCTGTGCAAGTGCGGTGGCCGTACTTCCACCTGATGATGTTCCTGAAAGTTCAGGGGGACATTGGCAGGTATGGCCATTGCTTGATGGTTACTGGTTTAAAACAATTTATTTCCAAAAGAAGCCCAATAAAGGATGCTACATACATAAGGAGGCTGGGAAGCAAAGTACTTTGCAAACAAGATCAGATGACATATAAGCAGCTGAAAAAAAATATATACATTTATATTCTACAGGTTGCATACTGGAATGGGTTGTGTATCATTTTGTGTGCAAAAAATTAACATGCATGATTGCAGCTGTTTGCATTATTTACAACAGTCTTTTTTTTTAAGAATGTTGTTGATTGCCTCATGGTATAAAGGAATATGAAAAGTAAAATAAAAAGGAAATAAATGAAAGAAAAAAAAAGTTGGAAGTTCTAATAAAGTCCAAGGGGGAATGATGATGAGGCCCCTGCGTCCAAGCAGTGTAAGAAGACGAGTTGTATGGCGAAAGACCCACTGCTGTCGACTAAAGTCTGTCTTTCAACCAAGCATTATCATATCATTAAGAATTTGTGCAATTGTGAAATGTAAAGAAGTTTGTAGAAGTTTGTAGGCTCATGTGATGTTTCATTTTTATTTTCAGCACCATCTCAAACAGCCATGGGCAGAGCCCATGTATTCAGGAAACAGAAGACATTGCAGCACTGCACAATCAGTGCACATCAGAATCTCTGCTGCACTCAATATACAGTGAGGCAGAAGGTATGAATTTACATTTGAGTTATGCCACTAACTACTTGGAAATGTGGTTGTACTTGCAAGAGCCCACACATGGAGTAGAAAGTGCTGACAGTGAAGCCTCTGAAAGATTGAAAGTGTTGCTTTGCTTTTTACAAGTACCATTCTGGTATTAAAAAAAAAGAAAGCTATTATTCCTTATGTTACAGTCAACATGATGCTGAAAACCCATGTAAGGCTCAAGTCTGGAATACATGCTCGCATTTATGAAGAAGCAGCATGGCACGTTCCTGCTAGTCATTTTGTTTCTTGTTTGTATAATTATGCTAAATCTTTTATAGTGCTTCAGCTTTGAAATCCTCTGTTTTCTCTGGACACAGATGAACAGTCGCAAGGCGAGATCTGCGGAATGCAGGCAAGGAGGAGCCCGAGCCCAGAGCCACTCGCAGCAAATGGCCTGACTCAGTCCAGCGGGACGTCAACCCCACAAAGCCCTCGGCCTGTCCCCAAAAAAAGGAAGCGAAAAGAAATGGCGAGCTGGCAAGAGCACATGGACAAAGTAGATGCTATGATTACAGAAGAACGAGACGAAGGAGCTATGTATGGGCAGCTCGTCGCACACAAGCTTCGAGCATGCCCAACGCATGCCAAGCATGCGATGGAGCTAGATTTTCTTCAATTTATAGCGAAATATACTTTTGACAGCAAATAAATGTATTCAGTGGCCTGTTTTTATATGGGCCATCAACTTCTTATAGTGTTGCCAGTCCACCACTGCTAAACCAGGCTGTGTAGCATGTTATTCTTGAACATTTGCCAAAAATCCCTGATCACTGAAGAGGTGGGAAAGATACCAGGCAATGAGTATAAAAAATGCATTTGCTATTCACAGCGTAATCTCTACTGAAATTAGAAATGTACCTTTGAAAATGAATTTGCTCGTTTGAAGGAACTGACTTCTTCGTGAAGAGAGTCCAACCTTAAAACTGACTTGTGCTTCTCTTCAAGCTCTTTGGCAGTGGTATCTACCTTCGCCTTTATTCTTCTGAGCATATGCGTTTCCACTAGTGCATTCGAATGTCAGATGTTCATTTTGGATCATAAGTATCAAAAATTGGCTGTTATTACAACACAGGTATTTTCACAAAATGCAACAATAAAAGGAACACGGCCCTGCAACAGATATTTAAACCCTCATCATTTATTGCAATTTAACACCAACTGTGAACCTCAGTATTAGGGATCTGGGTACAAGGGAGGTTCTGAACGTTCCCACGAAACGCTGTGAGCTGCCCTTCTCAGCATGGTTCAGATATATAAGGTTTATATTTCCAGCTAATGACTTGTCGTTGGACACCTCCTCACTAGGGGGATATCTCGGTTACCCTTTCTTATATGATCAAGTTATGACAGATGTGCTGCGTATTCCTGACAAACAGAAAGTGATATAATCGAAAAGCAGCAGCCTTCGACACTCCCTTGTAATAGGTAATGGCTCGGCTTCATATGTGGAATAGTGCCCAAAACACAGCACGCTTTTCCAGGGCGTGGCCCGCTTATCCCTGTGACTAGGCACATATGCTCACCACTTTTTGTGCTGCTTTAATGCCTGAAGGCTGTGATATGGACGAAGGTCTTCCTACTCCTTTAGGCCGCAACTGGGTTGGAAAACTACACGTTGACGCGAAAATAGTGTTCACAGATGGAGAAGAAAACAAATTGCATCGAATCGCATTTCTGGATATAATACTATTAATAGCACAGAGTGCAGCAAAAATCTGTGTTCTGCTAAATTTGATGACAGAACATTTGAGGCAACCGGTTTGGAACAGTTTTGGAGCAATATTGTGTCTTGGAGCAGAATGGAGCATATGAAGGCGCACTCCCACCCCTGATACACTATTAATTCTGAGGTGCTGGAATTCCAGTATGTGCCCACTGCCAAGTAACGGCACCTTCGTTGGAGAAGTAGTGGGCGAAAAGGTTTCGTGTCTCAGCAGCATTTCCTTGGTAGTTCCTCGACTGTGTGGTCTCCAAGTCAAGTAGGCTACTTGATGCAGCTTCTCTCCTCCACTGTCCTGGGACAACATTCCCATAATCATCTTCACAATCGACATAGCCTGGCGGGCAATAGGCTGCATCTCGAGTTGACGAAATGAAGTTGTGAAGGGCACAACAGGCCAGAACAGCAAAGGTAGCGTTTTTGGGATGTAGGTTGATGGGCCCAAGCAGGATTCGCCACCGAGCCGCCAGAATGCCAAAAGCATTTTCCACGATGCGCCTGCAGTGCAATTAAAAAACATGATTATATGTTTTGTCACTGTAAAATAGTGCAAGTTAGCCGTTTTCACTTCAAGCAAGCTTTGTATTAGTGCACATGATTAGTTAGTAATTAAAAAAGGTATTAGATATGAAGGAATGTACGCTGAACCATATAAATTCACGAGCGCAGACATCAAACATTAATAGTGCATCCACTGGTTGCTTTAGTTTTTTACCAAAATGCTAAATCCTGCCTGGCGCAGGCATGAGAGTGAAAAGGAATAAAAAACCAGCGACTATACTGCAGTTTGTTTCATGCCTCATGTGACCTGTAGGCGACTATTTCAGCCACCAATTAGCTGTTTAAGCTGAAATAGCTTGATAAATGAAATTTAGTTATATTCGGCGCCTGTGGCGAACATTGGTGAAAAAAATTCTCACAGTACACAAGATTATAGAAGCGAAAAGGCAAAATTTGTACTGATCTTTCTTTTTTTCATTTATTTACCCTAAAGGCCCAAGTGGGCATTACATAGGGGGGGGGGGGTAACGTCATGAAATAAACACAATGAACAAATCGGAACAGTAACGTGGCGGCATGTAAAAGTGCTAAATATACAAGAAGAAGCAATTAGGACAAACATGATCACAATATGATGACACGGAAATATGCAAGAAAATACATGACACACAAGGGTTAAAGCAAAAGGAAAAATCGAAACAAAAGTAAACCACAAAAGGTGAAAATTTCCCACTACGCTGTTAGAAAATCGTTAAGTAATGAAGCAAACTGGTCATAATCGATAGTATTAACTACAGAAGAGGGGAGAGCATTCCATTCTCTTATCGCTAGGTGTAAAAACGAAAATTTAACTGCGTCTGTTCGTGCAAATGGGGGCTCGATTTTTTTCATCATCATCATCATCATCATCAGCCTGATTATACCCACTGCAGGGCGAAGGCCTCTCCCATATTTCTCCACTTAACCCGGTTCTGTGCTAGCTGCATCCACTTGACCCCTGCGAACTTCTTAATCTCATCCGCCCACCTAACTTTCTGCCGCCCCCTGCTACGCTTTCCTTCCCTTGGAATCCAGTTTGTTACCCTCAGCGACCATCGGTTATCCTCTCTTCGCACTACATGTCCTGCCCATGTCCATTTCTTCTTCTTAATTTCCACTAGAATGTCGTTAACTTGAGTTATTTCTCTGACCCACTCTGCACGCTTTCTATCTCTTAATGTTACCCCTACCATTTTTCGTTCCATAGCCCTCTGGGTTGTCCTCAACTTAAGTAGAACTCTCTTGGTTAGCCTCCACGTTTCAGCCCCATAGGTGAGTACAGGCAAGATGCAACTGTTGTATACTTTCCTCTTGAGCGATACCGGTAAGCTGCTAGTCATAATCTGCGAGTGCTTGCCAAATGCGCTCCATCCCAATCTTATTCTTCTTGTTATTTCCTTTTCATGGTCCGGATCTGCGGTTACTACCTGTCCTAAGTAGACATATTCGCCTACTACTTCCAGTATTTCGCTACCTAATGTAAACTGCTGTTCCTTCCCGAGGCTGTTGAACATTACCTTAGTCTTCTGCATATTGATTTTCAAGCCTACCTTTCTACTTTTCCTGTCTAGGTCATCAATCATTATTTGCAGTTCATCCCCCGAGTTGCTTAGCAAGGCAATGTCATCAGCAAATCCTGATTACTGAGGTATTCTCCATCTACCCTTATCCCTAACTGCTCCCATTCCAAGTCTCTGAATACTTCCTCTAAACAAGCTGTGAATAGTACTGGGGAGATGGTGTCTCCTTGCCTAACACCGATTTTTTGCCTAACGATTTTTTTATCGTGGTCAAAACGATGAAACGTGCGTGTGGCGGGCGTAATTATCGGTGCTGAGAAAGTTTATGAAAAAAGGCAAGGCGTGATTGCTTACGTCTTCTTTCTAATGTTGGAAGTTTAAGATTCTTTTATTGCTGTTATGCTTGAATAACGTGAATACTGACGTGAGATGAATCGACTCGCTCTGTTTTGAAGTGCCTCTAATTTGTTAATAAGATACAGTTGATGAGGACACCAAATGAATGACGCGTATTCGAGCTTCGGTCTAACCAGTGAGGTATAAGCGATTAGTCGGGTATCTGTATTAGCTCTGCAAAGTGACCGGCGGATAAAACCTAGAGTTTTATATGTGTTAGTCAGAAGATTATTTATATGCACAGTCCATGATAAATTAGGGGTTAAATAAACTCCTAAATATTTAAAGGATTCGACAGGCTCTATTTCCGCGTTGCTAATATAGTAGGTGTTCGACAAAATCAGGTTGCAGGTACTGAATCGCATTAATTTAGTCTTTTTAGTGTTTATAGTCATTTGCCATTCAGAGCACCACAAGTCTAACCTAGATAAATCATCCTGCAACATAACACAGTCAGTAAGATTAAAAATTGGACGGTAGAGGACACAATGACCTGCGAATAGCCTGATTGATGATGTAATGCTGGAAGCAATATCGTTTATATATATTAGAAATAATGTGGGCCCAAGGACAGATCCTTGAGGGACTCCAGATTTCACGGGCTGAGGAGAAGATTTAAAGTCGTCAGTAATAACCGATTGAACTCTGTTGTTTAAATATTCTTCTACCCATCTGATAACTTTAATATTTATGTTAATGCTACTCATTTTATATATGAGGCGATTATGGGGCACACGATCAATAAGGGGCACACGCACATCTTGGAACTAACTTGGTTCAGGGTTGAATGTTTTAGATACAAGCATACTTAAACTGTCGGCAATCATGTCAGCACACTTCTTTGTTATGAATGCATGCAATTGTGCGAGTGCTAGATCGGCATTAGCGCTTGACACAGGAAAACCTAAAATGTGCAAAGACGCTTGGGCTAATACTAGCCAGCCACATGCACGCAGTTTTGAAAACAAAGGGGGCTTGACAGCAGAGCCCAGCATGTACTGGTGGTAACTGTGGAACTCTGACTTGAGCTGTTTTATATTGTGCTCATCCCTCACTGCGAGTCCTAATCTGTTCAACTGACGAATGAGTTATTTAGTTGAAAAATAAGCCTTAGGGAGAAGTTGACTGACAGATTTACGTAAATAGTCCATGATAGCAGTGTGTTTCGGTGGGTCAATGTGACAGATATTCTCAAGCAGACCCCCCCTCTCCTTGGTGTGCTTTTTGAGGATCTCCTTGCCTGTTTCTCTACTTTGAAGGGAATCATGAACATCCCCAAAAAATCTTGTTTTTTTTTGTTTTTTTTTTTGGGGGGGGGGGTTAACAGATTCCATAATTTTTTTTTTACTGCCAAAGTTTGTGGATGTTTGCAGTTAAAATTGGAAACTACATGGCCTAGTTATGAATTATGAAATGGTCACAGGCAAATGCCATGAAGTGATTACTGTTTACTAATGTTTTACGAATCGCTGCAAAGAAAGCATGCAAACTAGACGATGTTTATACCCCTATTTTTGCTTGGCCGTATGCACTGCAGAAAATTATTTTGCTGTGCATTTAATTGCTCATATGTTTTTGTGTCAATAAATACGCTTCTTCATAGCAGCTCTTCTCCCTCCTCGTCACTCAAGCACGGTGTAAAATACTATATGAAATAAATGCTACTGACGAAAACCAATATGAAGGAATTTCAATATCATCCTTCTTTCTTTTCTCATACCGAATACCCTATCTTTACAGTGCCATTCATTACCTTGCTCTGCTCAGGCGGTAGTTGAACACCCTCTGGCCTGATTGCATACTCTTGCCGGGGTATGGGCGCAGAAAATCGGGCCTCAACTGGAACGCCTCGTCCCCGACGAAGACATGCGGCGCAACCTTCTGGCTTTTTGAAAGGCGTGCTGCGGCTGGTAACTTCACCGAGGCATTTTTTAGCCTCTTCCCAAAGGTGCATGACTTGAAAATTCCGCCGTCACTATGCCGCCCTGGTGCACCGACATCGACCATCAAGAACTTGTAGTGTGCATCGACGATGGCCATGAGAACAATAGAGAATGTCCCCTAGTGAAAGCAAAAAAGACGTGCATGAGCAGACTGTACACATATGACATCTGATCTACTAGTTCATTACCATGCCAAGCTGCTGTTAATGAATTGTACTGGTAATGAATGAGTTGTAGTAGCGGCTTCCCGAATTTGGTGGTGCTGTGATCTTTACATGTTTGCCATCAACAGCTCCTACGCAATGGGGAAAATTCCAGCGCCTAGTGAACTCTTCTGAGGACTGCTGCCACTGTACAGGCCCTGGATCTTAAACAACAAAGAAAAATTAGAAGACTTGAAGGAACAGTTTGGAAGCGAGTAAAATTCTAAATATAATTTTTCCATATTAGGTCATTGCAGCCACTTACAATATGTTCCACTGCTACCCTCATGGCTCTTTAATGCTAATTTGTTTCCTAAACCCCCTACTTAAGCTTCATGACAAGAGTTAAGAACACAATGAGGCAAGCAATACATACAGGCAGATAAAGTGGCTCCAAATGCTGCCAGATCGCTTTGCAGGCATTGTGTATGACAAGCCGACATGTTGCTGGCGCCACTCTAAACACCATTGCTATTTGCTTGATAGCCATTCCAGAGGAGAGGTACCTGCGCATGATAAGAAAGTTGAAAACCTGTAAGCGAGCCTCAGTAAAGTCACAAGGGTTACAGTACCTGAGAGTAATGGCAAGTCGCTCTTCAGAGCAAACAGGCTCCCGGCAAAGAAAATTCCTCTCTAAGTCATTTCGGATAATGCTGTGGAGCTGGTCAAATTGCTTCGGAGTCATCCT